>AWHC01105016.1:0-11634 GCA_000465285.1 Eidolon helvum | reverse complement strand
TTTTATTTTATTTTATTTTTCTGCAACTACGAGTACAGGGTAGTGATGAATTTAAAGGGACTACAGGTACACTTGGCCTTGACTCATGCCGAGAGCCTGGCAATTTTTCCCACCACTGCTTCTGCAGCATTGGTACACATGTAAAAGCCAAATGCCATCCAAGTACTTTATTGCAGAAATCATTTTGATATCTAGGATTGCTCGAAAGGGTTTTGGGGTCCTTGAGGTAGAGCCCCCTTGACTACCATTGATTTAAAGCATCTCAACTCTTGATCTTTCAGAACCACACAAACTTCTCCACTTGACTAGCTGTGAGAGACTTACATTACATGGCTAGTCATTCTCATCAAGGCACATGTAATGGCATTCTAGAACTTTCTGTCCATTTTTAGCTTAGCCAGGGTCTTGTTTCCTAACTGTCAGACTCAAATACTGTGCTCTTTATAGAAAACACTTGGTCATCCTAAAGCATATGACCTATTGACATCATTTTCCTTTTGCTCATTTGTTTTATATTTTGCATTTATGCCCTCAGCAAGAGTTGGACTTTACTCTTAAAGCAATGGTGCGCTGCGTTAGTCTGTGAAATAAATCCAAAGTCCTCCAAACCGAGTTTGAGCCCTGACAGTTCTAGAAGTGGCAGGCTTTCTTTCACTAGATTCAGACTTGAATTTCTTAGTTCTCAGAAGGAAAACAAAGTGTCCGATAGCAAAGACATCCTGAAGGAAACTTCTTTGAATCGCCTGTGCAAAGGAAAATCGTGAGGCTTAAAATGGGAGAAAGGCTGTCGCTTCACGCGGGTCAAAAGATTTGAGCCTTTTGAACCAAAGGGTCCATGTGAGTGACAGGGGCCCACCCAAAATGTTGCTGCAACTTGGAGAAATGAAAATACAGAGTGAGCTGAGAAAGTAAAAGACATAAATAATAAAACTGAAAATAAATCTTAAAATCTATTCTCCTCTCATTTAGTCGTAGCATTTATGGGTTGGTTTTCTTGTTAACAAAACGTGTAATAGAAATGCTAAAATTTAGGAAAACCAGTTTCAATTGTACAAGTGAAAGATTAGACATCCCTTGCTATGTGAGAAGTTAGAAGATTGTAATGAGCTTCATGCTATGCAACTAGAGTTTACATTGACTCCTGAGTACCGGCAGCAAGTTAGTTCTTAGTACAGCATGCAAGAAAAATTGGAGCTCTCTCACTCCTTATGGTGTCCCAGCTTCAAAGTCGGGGGCAGGGGGACATTTTTTTGTCTTCTTATCCATGTTTGATGACATTACTGCCAGATGCGATCTTCCTGCAGGATTGAGACTGACTATGTAATTTGTGGGGCCCAGTGCAAGATAAAAATGCTGTCCCTTTATTTAAAAATTCTTATGGATTTTGAAAAGGCGAGAGCAGAACATTAGGCCAAGCACCCATGAAGCCCACTCTGGCCAGGCTTGACCCAAATACAAGTCACGACTGACAAGGCGTGAGACACAGGGACAGTTTATAGAGTCACCTCTGAAGCCTCAATACCTGGAGCTTTAAGGTCTTTGAGGGATATGCCAGGTGCTTCTCTCCTTGGGGCCCATAGGTAAGAGACTGAGAACACTCCGAGCCTGGAAAGCATTTGTAGCCCACCCTCCACCCCTGGCCCTGCTCCTTCCTACTGGTCTAAACCCTGGCTGTTCTTTCAGACCTTAGACAAATCACATTTCTGTGAAGCCTTCTCTCACCTTACTGAGCAACAATAATCTCTTTCTCTTCTCCATTCCAGTCGTCTGTACTACCAATTTGGCACTTAGTAGATGCTATTAATTTTAATAAATTAATTGCCAAGTAAGTGCTTGCTAATTGCTAATTATGCTAATGGAAAACAGGTTCTTTGATGAATGATTTTGAAAATTGGTTTTCCCCCAAACCAGCAAAAATAATTCATTAGAGTTTCTTAATCTGGGGCTGATGGATTAGCTTCTTGGGGATCTAAGAACTCCTAGAAATTATAAATGAGATCGTGGATATCTGCATATGTGTCATTGCCCACCGCCTCAAAAAAGGGGCAGGGGGGCTTAATAACAAACAAGCTAGATTCTCCAGAACTGCACTCTGATTAGACTTTGGAGAATTTAAAAGCCAAGATCTGCTGTAATGTGGTCACATGGTCCCATCCTTCAGACCCTCTGCTATGAAAGCAAATCCTTCGGGACCATGTGCATGAGTTTTTAGTTTTCCCCTGCCCACGCGTGTTTATGTTTGAATTCCAGTCATGTGGTCACCTTTGAAATTCCAAGGAGGTCTAAGTTTGGAAGAGAGCCCTTGGTTCCCCACCCCCTGCCCCGGCCCCCTGATTCTGTCTCGCCCCACGCAAACATGCAGCGAGTGTCTGGGGGAGCAGGACATATGACTGGAACATTTCGCAAGCTGCTTCCTTAGTACTGAGAAGCAAAGCGAGCATCTAACTCAGGGGTCAGCACATTTTTTTTTCTATGCAGGGCCAACAGTACACGGTTCAGGCTTTGCAGGTCTGTGTCCTCTGTTGCAACTGCTCACCTCGACCTGTGCTGCACCAACACAGCCGTGGCTGAGCCTCGGTAAACAGCAGGTCGGCTGTGTCCAAGTGCAGCTCTGTTTACAAAATCGGGCCTTGGGCCAGAGTTTGCTGACCTCTGACCTAATTCATGGCTCCCTGGGACCTAGGAAATCCCAGCTACAATCAGAAAGCATGACACCGAGTAATTAGGCAGGCGTTTCGGAGTTGTGCACGTGACCGCTGGCGTGCAAGTCGAATCTTGGCCGAGACTGCAAATCCAAAGGGACTCGCTTATCCTAGGTAGCAGCTCAGACAGGCAGCCTACTGATGGAGGTGGGAAATCGGGGCGATTTTGTTGTTGCTGTTCCAGTTCTCGTGCACCCTTTATCCGAGACAATCAAAAAGGTCATTGTTCACACTGTTGCAAACAAGGAGAGAGCAGGCTCCTGCTTTAAAATCCAGCTTGCACTCTGATCTGTCATTAGTGACCCTCTCTTTCTCTGTCCCATACTGACAATCAGTAAAACGTTCACGGCATATGATGTCAGCGGAGTCTAACAAACAACCTCTCGCTTGTTCCGCTGTGAATTCTGCCTTCGCACTCGGCTGCGGCTGTGGCTCTAGGCCCCTCTCTACCGGCGACTACTCATTCACCAAACGGGCTTTGTCAGCTGGCGGGACAAAAGCCGGGTGGCAGCGGCAGCTGTAGACAGAGATGCGAGGGTGTCGTCCCCAACTTCTTACACGTCCTACGATCTGAAAACACAGAAGGGGCTGGAGACTGTTCAAGCTTGCAGAGCAGAATTTAAAAATGTGGCGAGTGCTCAGCCTTCTTTAGACTCCTTTGCATTGTCAAGTTTCACGGAAGGGAACTCTTCTTCTTTATTCTTAGAACTCCAAAGCAATTAGGCTTCTGCCTGGGTCATTCTTCCCTTTGTCTCTTGCTGCTCTGTCGACTAGTTATAATTTACATGTTCCTTTTCATGTATTTATTTTTGCTGTTAGTTGCCATTTGTCCTGCCAGTCATTCATCATTCATGTGATTGAACCCGGGGTTCGGGGGTAACTGGCTCCAGTCCTGTGCCTTCTCTACCAGAACTCAGTTTTCTGGCAACTGTTAACGCTGTCGTCACTGAGGCCACTTTTGTCCCAAGAAAGCCCTCTTCCGCTCACCTCTGGCGCTGTCGCCACACAGGATAGGCTGAGCCCCGACCTTTCCTTCTTGGGTTGCTTCCTGCATCAGAGTGTGTCAAGGGTCTCCCCATCACTGGAGCCCGGGCTGTGTCCCACTGTCTGGAAGCAAGGGAGACCGAAGAGCAGCCCCCCTTGAATTTCCCTTACATTTCCACTAACACCTGTTCAGCAGAAATCCCCCAAACACAGAGAAGGGTTGAGATGCTGTGTGTGTCCACACTAGGTGGCTGGTGCCCCGTCCTCCGGCTAAACCGGATGCAGAGCGTAAGTTAGGACCCTGGCTGTGGAGAAGGCACAGGAGAGAGAGAAAGTACGTAAACTGTCAAGCTCTGAGTGAGGCGTGGATCTTCTCTAAGCACCTCAAACCTTACTTTCCTGGTTTTTCCAGTCGGGAAATTGGGGTTTCGAGAAGTGACATTCCAAGGCCTCACAGGTGGTGAGTGGCTGGGCCAAGATGTGAAACAAAGTCTGTCTGAGGCTGGCTGTCCGAACTTTAAAGTACACAAGTTAGGCATGAAGGTGTGGGCAGGGAAAATGGTGCCACCATGAAAAGAAGGTGGGCACGGTCCCCTTTGTTCTGAGACAGCCCCATGACGTGCCGACGTTGGAAGCTGAGGACACATCACCATTGGGTCCAGGGGAGGGTCACGTGCAAAGCCAGGCAAGACAAATTTTGTAAAGCTCGGTTTTAATGAGGAGAAATTACCTGAAGAAACTCCAACTAGGATTTCTCTGTCATGGGTACAATTTTTACCAACTGAAACAAAAAAAGACCTTCAGGGGGCTTCCATTTTAAATCCTTTACTAGTATAAATCTGGCTTTTGCTCATTGTTTATTCTAATTCCTTGATAAAGCTCTTATGTTTTGTTTGTTCGTTTTGAGATGAGCGACCGTGGTTGGCCAATTGCAAGAAACTTTGCTCAGAGTAGATCACAACATGCTATAGGAGTTGCGAGTCCCTAGAATCGTGGTGGGTGGTGGGGGCAGGGAGGGGGCAGAGAGGGAAGGTGGCTTGGGGTCAGGTGCTGGTAGAACACATAATTAAAGTCACATTTAGACAGGAGCAACAACAGCAGTTTTACTTCGAAACAAATTTCGAATAGGACAAAATATAAATGCCTACCTATACACTTCTCCGTAGGAAATGGTAGAATGGGGCTAGGATGGAGCTGAAACGGTTCAAGTCCACGCACTTACCTTGATTCGATCCATGGTCTGCTCAAAACACACAGGCAGATTCGGAAGGCTTCTTTCTCATAATAAAAGTGACATGTTCCCTTTGTAGACTCTCCTGGCAATTTCAGTGTTTTAGACGTTACTTGGATTTTTAAAATAAAAGGGTTTCAACCTGAATTTTGGATATAAAGGGCCTTTTGTTCTCTCTTTCTTTCTAATAACAACATCCTTTTAAAATTCACTTTCCCAATTGAGAAAGTTTGACCCGGATCTGATTAGCATAATCTCCAATGCCAGTGTCACAGGGAAATGCCTCAGAATCACAATCTCACTCGTTAAGAGCCTTAGTATAATAGGTGTCATTATACATGATATAAAACGAAACAAAAAAGTGAGTATCACTTTTGTCAAATAGCTTGCAGGTCAAAGGTTTAAAGATGCCGGAATAATCTGGAATCGGGTTATGATATCACGGCGGTGTTAAGAAACCGCTTGCTTTTGAGTTTCTTTGTTCTCCCCACCCCTCCCCCCGCCCCACAGTTCATCTGTTCACATCTCCAAATTAGGAAAAAAATCTGTCAGAAGGTAGAAAAGAAGGGTGAGGAGGACGGGGCCTGGGCAGGGCTGGTATTAAGATGGATGGTGGGTCAGGAAGACTGCTCACACTGCAGTCACACCCTCAGTGTGGTCACACCCGTGCTGTGGTCATACCCATGCTGTGGTCACACCGGCACTGGGCCTAACAGGGAAGAGAGAAAGAGCGAGATAAGGACGAAGCACCTGCTCGCAGCCTTGAGCGCAGGGCCGAGGGGGCTTGGTAACCAGCCGCAGCTGTGCAAAGGCCAGTCGGCATCAGAATGAGGCAGAAAGGTTGATATGAGTGCATTTGACATACCACCTGAACCTTTTTGTCACCCAATGGGGAAAACGTCGTGGGAATCTGTTGCTCCGAGATCATGGGTGGGACTCGGAGCAGGCTGCGTGCATCTCGCATTTTGAGGCGTGTGGAGGGTCAGGCACACCTGAGAGTCATGGCCTCTGTCACCGGGCAGAGGCCGCAGTCCATCCCCAGGGACTGCGAGAGAGAAAGCAGGCACGGAACACTCTTCTCGTTCTGCCCAGATTTTGAGGACGCGGTATTTGCCCTGAAGGCTTAATAAGGGTAAGCATCACTGGCCTCAGTGGGAATTTTAACCTCTGGCTGAACGGGAGAAGGAGGGAAAAGTAACGTAAAATTAAAAAGCGCAAATGCGAAGGGCGGTCACAGGTGCTGGCCCGCATTCTGGAAGCCTGTGTGTTTACGACACCGCGTTTTCCAGGGCCCACCAGGACACCATTGGTGCTTCTCCTCCCAAATCCAGGGGGCCCGAGGTGTATTCACGCATGGACCCCAGCTCGCCAATTCCCCGGACTGGCTCGTGAGTGGTCGTTTGGCATGCTGGCCTTCCCGAATGACCGACGTGCCGTCTCAGAGTCCTGGGCGTAGATGTCATCCAAGCAGCTCACTCGAAACCGGAATTCCTGTGTCCACCCCGAGATGGCCCCGTTGGCCGGTAGTGGAGCCTGGGAATCTGCATTTCTCAAGCCCTCCCAGCTGACTCCGACACACCGCAGGGAACTCGCATGAAGAAGATGGTTCTTCAGAGGCCTACTGCGTGTTTCCGTTACAAGTTCAAAGCATTGACAACAGTGCGGCAGTTGATAGGATGATGGAAATACTGTATGAAAATATCTGTGTAAATATATTTTAAACTGGGCTGACTTGATATGCAGCCTTTGCGGTGTGCGCTTGGCTCACAGACTCATACAAACTCATAAACTCTCAAGTATTTATCTTTGGTGTTGACATGGTCCTGTCTTCCACTTACATCCAGAGAGAGATGTCCACGGCCGAGGTGAACTTTCTCCCTTATTCAGTGGCACTTTCCTCCTCTGCCTTACCGTGGACAGGGGTGGGTAGGCGGGGCACGGGAGCACAGGTGTTTACGTGAAGAAATGTCTTGTTTGTCATCAAACATTACACCAGCAGTGGTCTCTGCAGCGTGAGAGATGCAGGAAAGAGTTTTTGGCCTTTTAGGGAAAAGCGAATGCCCCATCTCCCAAATTCTGGGCCTTGATTGTTTGGTGGTTGCATACATGTACGTGAACACACATTCACATGTACACACACGCATAGTCTTGGGGTTACTGGCAGTTTCCAAGGTGGAACCCAGGACGGTCGGCTCAGAGGAGGACAGCATGCTCTTCTGGAGGATAAAGTCCTCAGTGGACTGGTCCCCACATCTTGTCCCTCGTGAGTTTAAATGCGGGAGTTTTTTTTTGTTTGTTTACAGCCTTGTGCCACAGGGAAAGGACAGAGTACTGGGCAAACCCAGCTCATCGTGAAAGGTCACATTTTTGTAATTCTGTGCTGATTCATCGCATACTGAGGTTTTCTAATAAATGCCCTTCCTGACTAAATTGGAAAGGACCGTAAGTGGAACAAATGAAATCAACCTCAAGGCAAAGGGTGTGGGGAGAACGACAAATTTTAACTGTTTCTTGATCTTGGAAACTTTTTTTTTTTTTTTCATTTTGATGACACTGCTAGAGATTGGATGATGACTTGGCATATGTTCGCATTTCACGGAATACTTTAAAGTGATCTAGGCAGGGAGAATATCATGAATAGCAGTTTTTCCCTAGTGGAAAAACTAAGGCACGGAAGGCGAAGGGCACACCTGGCCCGTGACTGCTGACTGACCCCTGAGGGCTGACCTGCTCTCTGAGCCGAGCCGCCTGGCCAGCCCAGTGAGTCTCTGCTGCCTTTTAAAATCTGAAACCTCTCTTCATTCCCATTTACTTTTTTTTTTCCCCTTGGAACTTGTTTTCTAAAAATAAAATCCGTGGTGGTTTAGTGTGTAAGATTTTCTTCCTAAAATGACACTTCTTAATATCACTTTATATCGACATAAAATTTGCATCACTCGTTATTAAACCTTTTGCATACATTTCTTTGGCATGCCTCTTGGAAATTTGTATCTGGGAATTTGTCTTCTTTGAATAACTGATCTACTTCCTTTTATCAGATAAGGAGATTTATGTATCTCTTGTCTTCCAGAAAGTTCAGAGCTGAATTTAATATTCAACCATGGCCTTTGCATGATCCTAAGTTAGTTTTTCCTCTTTCTGTGAGATTTTAAATGGTGCATTTCAGTTTTGTTTTATATGTACCTTTTGTTACGAGACAAAACTATTTAGAAATAGGCACAGCGTATATATTTCAAATAAACATTTTTTTTTTTTGTTGATCTGAGTTTAATAATTTGCTAGGAAGGAAAAACATCCAATGTCCTAAGTAAAACTATAATATTATTCAATGGAATTGGTGGATCACATAATGCAAGTTTTCTTATTGTTATAAATACTGTAAGAGTAAGTCTTGTCGTGGAAGAAGTTTAGTTTCTAAAATGACACTATAAAGAATACCAGGCTTTATGACAAGGGGTACTGAAATAAAACCAGGGATGTTGAGAAGTTGGATGGAAGAATGCTAACATTTAATTTTAGTTTGAATTATCTTTAAGCAATTGATATCACATATCAGGCGGGAAGATAGTTTTTGCATTTCACTGAAAAGGAAAAATCTGCACCCGGGATTCGTCCTTACGCCAGGCTCTCAGCTTCGCTGCATCCATCTTCGTCATCCCGTCCTAACCACATAGACCCAAAGCCCACTGGCCTCCCGTCGACATGACCTGCCGCTTAGCCGATGGGTGGTCTTGGCCAGACTGATTCCATTCAGAGCCTCGTGTTGCTCATTTGTAACACGGGATTGTAATATCCACCTCGCTGACAACAAAGTGACTTACGGAATTAGCACGGCGCCTGACACACTTTCCCTTAAATTCGGATTCTACCTTGTAAAAAAGAAGAGAAAGTGTTACACTTCCTGTGTCGTGATAAACCCTGCAAAGAGCCAGCCCTGTGTTAGACTTTTACAACAAGTGTTTGCTGAGGTATGTCACACGCACAGAACGCGCACGCTCACGGCAGCTGCTGGGCTTCTCCCAGAGCGAGCACACTCAGGCACCAACACTTAGATGAAGAAACAGTCCCCACATGCCCTCCTCCTGTCCCCTCCTAGTCACTTCTCCATCCTAGGAAGGTACCTACCCATTACTGAGACTTCCGACACCACAGATCTCTTTTCCCCATATTGGGATTTTACATACAGGGAGTTAGCTCGCGTGTGCTCCTTTGTGTCTGGCTTCTTTCATTCAACAGAACGTTTATGAGCTGAATTTAATATTCAGCCGTTTGACAAGTTACCTAGCAAGCACTAAAACAGCTGAACATTAAATTCAGCTCGCTGTGTGTTAAGCTCTAGTTTGTTCATCCCTGTGGCTGCCCGTTGTGCATTGCCAAAATTTACGTATTACTTCTATCGCTGCTAGAATTTTGGGCTGTCACTTTGAGGACATGACTACAGCTGCTATGAATGTTCTCACAGGGGCGTGTATTTACTGTAAGATGCGTACAGGAACGTCGAGAGCGGCCGTAGTCACTGTGTGCTGCCCACTCGAGGGCGTGCATATTGATCAGCTTTAGTAAATTCTATCAGTTTTCCAGAATTGTGCCAATTCGTATCCCCAATATGGTGTGAAATTTCTCTTCTTCCTCACCGACACTTGGCATTGTCTGTCTTTCTCGTTTTGACATCCGCACTATGCGGCTGTGTGGCGAGACCTCATTTTACTTTTAATTCGCATTTCCCAAGTAACGATTGCATCTGTTGCATCGTTACCATTACTTTGTGTTGTTTAGATAAAATAAGACACCTGTGAACGCAAACTAAGATTATCCGTATACACAGAACAACATGGACCCTAAGCAAAAGCTATTAGAAATAGAAACAGAACTTCACAAAGCACAGACATAGCGAGTGCCTTTAAATATTCTCATTTCACAATTCAGCAGATCTTGTAAACTTTAAACAATCAATGATAAATAGGTTCTTCACACATCCACAAGCTCATGTGCTAATACGTATGAAGTTTGCATCCTACAAATAGAGAATGTATAGTTTTTTCTTATGTGTCTTGTCCTTTAACATTTATAAAATTCGACGTGGTACCTGATGATGGAGGACATTTCAAATAGTTAAAAAGAAAGTAGAGATTTTAGAGCCATCAGTTTCTGATCGAAATCCAATAACATATAAATAAACTGCATAAAGACCCAATGTTAAATACTTAGAAATTAAGGCACACTCTTATAAAGAATCCTGGAATAAGAAGGAAGTTGAGGGTGATGACAAGTTACCTAGCAAGCAATAAAACTAGGAGACCTTATGCTAAATATGCAGGATCCAGGAAAAGGTGTATCTAGAGGAAATAGCTACCTCCTTTATCATAGAAGGAATTTTAAAAATACAGATTAGACTTCATCTTAAACCAGAAGAAAAAAAATAACCCAAAAGGACCTAAGAAAAGGAACTCAATTAAGATGGGAACTGATGATAAGGAAGTAGACACGAAGACTATTAAATCTTTGGCTACTTAAAATCCATATTTAGGGTTAAAGTCCAAACAATATATGATTTCTCTGGTTCTTGAGTTTCTGTCACTTTAAAGCAACAGTAGCAACATCAGTGAGGATACCTAAGATGTTGTAAATGTTCACAGTACGTTTTAAAAATGTAATATTGTATTACGGTTTAGGCAGTATCCATTTTCTACTTAATCTGTTATTATGCTAACTCCGACTAAGTAACAGAATCGATGCACCGTCTTTCTGTTTATCGTGGAGGCCTCTGCACCACAGGCTGGATATTCTGAAGGGAGTATTTAAAGTCTCTTCACCATGGAGCCAACGTAGACACTTTGAGATGCTTTCTGAACCATCTGTGGAAGTCGTAGGTTGACACTACCTGTGAATTTATGAGAAATTGCTACAAGGTTACTTGTATTAGTTGATATTAGAAAATAGATATAAAGTTGATCTTAGCTGGTAACAGAAGATGGAACTCTTCCAGGTACTCCAGTTCCTTGAAATCTGATCATGTGGACTGGTCAGTTTCCTAGAGCCAAATTTACCTGCCGGACCAGTCCTCGCAACAAATCAAACATCCCTGTTCTAAGAGGAGAATGTTGAAACTAATTAACTAAATAAAGAAACAGATCCCAAATCGACAACAACAAAAACGCATGCAGAATAGTTGAGGTGCCTTTGTTTTATTATATCGGAGGCTGACCCACACCGTGTGTCCTCACTCGGGGGTCACTCCCGGTAAGTCAGACGCCAACCAGGGAAAAAGGACGGGGAGCCTAGAATGAGTCCGAAAAGAGCACCACCTGGGACATACAGTGGCCTTGGGCAAGAGTCCACACAACGTGACGTGGTTTTCGGCGCTGTGTCTCAGCCAGAAGTTCAGATGCAGAGGAGTGGTAATGCACTTCTCTAAAGTGATGTGAAACTTGCCTTCGTCCAGCTCCAAATGTGGGATCCTGCGTGATGCTGGCCTTCGTCCAGCTCCAAACGTGGGATCCTGCGTGATGCTGATGGTCACAGGCTAGGTGCTGGGCTGCACCTGCACAGGCTCCGGGGCCGGGGAACCGTGAAGCGCCCCCGCCTGGCAATCAGGTGTTAGTGCAACAAACACGTACAAAACCCAGGTGGAAGCTTCCTGAATGATGCAGCTGTGATGTCCCGGGGGGGGGGGGGGGGGGCCCACCCTCTCAAACCCCTGTTTTTTTTTTTTTTGAA
>KE775199.1:740-21858 GCA_000465285.1 Eidolon helvum | reverse complement strand
GAGTAAATAGCAAGGCTAATACAAATAACTTTCAGAAATCTAAAAACTTTTCACTTTTTCATAGGATGATTTTATAATTTAGTGCTTATGTGCTTTGTTATCAGACCAACATAGATTTTAATATGACCATGAGGAAGTTATTTAACTTCTTAAAACCTCAGTTTCCTTATCCAAAAAATAGGCATAATTATATCAACTTCATAGGTTTGCAGTAGCAACTGATACATAATCATGTATACAAAGTCTATATTAAAATGAAATCATGTATACCACAATGTCTAACATGCAATAAGTGCTCGATGAATGAGTAATCCATCATAGACCCTAGATCCTTTGCCAGATGGTATCCGGATGATTCCAAAAGCTATGGGACCATGCTGAAGTTGCTCAGACTTAAATAGATCTGAAACAGACTTGGATCGAAATGGAGGGACCCAAGCAACGTTCTGCTGGGAACTGTTTCCAAATCTCTCAACTGTGGACCATGTTTGTGAAGGAAAGTAATTTCTACCACAGAGTGTTGATGTGTAAATTAAATCAGACTTTTGAAAGAAAGTGCCTAGCCTGCTACCCAGCACATAGCAGGTACTCAATAATGTGCTCTACCTGTAGCACTGTCACTAGCCAGGTCCTAGGGACAGAAAACAATTACCTGTAAGGAGGCTTCTTTTTATATTTATCGATTTATTTACCATTTCTAGAGTCTTTATTCTTTCCTAAAGATCTTCTTTCTAGTATCATTTGCCCTTAGCCCTTAGTTCTACATAATTTCTTATCGTATGTGTCAGCTGACAACATATTCTCTCAGCTTTTGTTTGTCTAAACTTGTCTTTGTTTTACTCCTTTTTTTTCAAGGAATTTTTCACTGGGTATAGAATTATATCTTAACTTTTTTTTTCTTTCAGTATTGGAAAGATGTCTTTCTTCTGTCTTCTGGCCTCTATTTCTGATAAGAAAAGTCATCATCCTTATCCTTGTAGTATGTAATGTCTTTTTTCCTGTCCATTTCAAGACTTTTTCTTCACCTTTAATTTTCAGCAATTTTGCTATGATATGCCTTGTGCGGTTTTTGAAAATATTTATTCTTCTTGGGATTTGCCAAGCTTCTTGGATCTGTAATATTTTCATCAGCTTTGAGAGTTTTTGTCATTATTTCTTCAAAGTATTTTTCTGTTCATTGTACTTTTCTCTTTCTGACGCTCCACTTACATTTATGATGGACTGTTTGATATTGTCCCACAGGTCCTTGGGTTTCTGTTAATTTTTCTTCAATCTCATTTCTCTTGTTTCTTCAGATTGAATACTTTCAATTAATCTGTCTTCAAATTTACTGATTCTCTTTTCTTGCCATCTCCAATAAACAATTAAGCCTATCAGTGAATTTTTCTTTTCAGTTGTGCGTTTCAGTTCTAGATTTTTTATTTAGTTTTTCTTTTACAATTTTCATTTCTCTGTGGAGATTTCCTATCTCTTCATTCATTAGACTGTGTTTTTTTATTCTTTTCACATATTTTTATTCAATTCTTTGAATATATTTATCATAGCTGATTTAAAACCTTTGTCTGCTCAGTCCAACATCTGAGCCACCTCAGGATGGTTACAAATAGCTGCAATATTTCTTGGCTCTGGATCACATTTTCCCACTTATTTATCTAGTGATTTCTCATTGAATACTGGATATTTTAAATAGTACAGTGTAAAGGTTCTGAGTTCTGTTACCTTCATCTGAAGAGTGTTAATTCTTCTTTTAGCAGGCAGTTCAATTGAAGGCCGATGATCTTGAACTTGTGTAAGGCTTAACTGAAATTTTGTTATAGGATCTGTGGAAAGCCCACGGTTATTTCCTAAGTTCTTCTACCTTGCTGGGGCTCAGTCTTCAAATTCTGCCTCCCTGAAGTTTTGTCAGCAATTAGTTGTAGCCTTTGTTAATGCAGGTCTGGAATAGATCTTACATAGAGCATGTGTTGATCCTCAGGCCAATGCTGCCTACTCCCTGAAAATAAAGTTTTATTGGAACACAGCCATGCTATTCATTTACATACTATCTATGGCTGATTTTGTGGTACAGCAGCAGAACTGAGTAGTTGCAATAAAGACTCTGTAGTCTGCACAAGTAAAAATATTTATTATAGTGGCCTTACAGAAAAATGTTTGCTAAACCCTGCTCTAGAGTCTAGTCCTTACTCCTAAGGCAAAGCCTTTCTGGTATCTTAGCTGGATTCCAGGGGTGTTAATTTAATAAAGTGTTACTAAGACCTCCCTACTCTTTCCAGGTCATAATTCCAAAGTCTTTGGGAACTGCTGTTCCACCAGCGTTGCTAGTATCTGTTCCTTTTTAAACATATAGTAACTGTGAGCCCCAGATGGTCTCCTGCTATTCGTTAATAGCCCAGCTCTCAGTCATGGTCTCATGAGGGTCCCCTATACACACCATGGGAAGCGCTCTTTGTAGAGCTCCTTCCTTGCCAATGCTCTACTCTGAAGACTCCAGCTATTGCATCTGTGCTACACTCTGTACTCTGCCTCTTCACCTAAGCTTTCAAGCTCTGTTTGCACTTCAGTGCTATAGTTAGAAAATTGTCTCCTGGCAGAGAGCTGGATGACTGTGGGTTTACCTCAGTTTTTCTTCTCAGAGCTAACAGTCTATGGGCTGCCTGTTGTCCGCCACCTGAAAACAGTTGCCTCAAATACCTTCACCCAGTTTTATAGTAGTTTATAGCTGGAGGACTCGGTTGGTACCAGTTACTCCATCATGGATAAAAGTATAAATCCTTCTGCTTCTTTTTAAAGCCTCATCACCCTCTTGGCAGATGATACCTTTCAGAGTCTGTGGCTCAATTTCTCACTTCTCCTCCAACTCCCAGCTAATGTATCTTCTCTTCAAAAAGAGGCCAAGTTCGCTTGGGGATCTGCTAGTAATTTTCTATTTTCTTTCTCAGGGACATGTGCAGTTCACAGTGCATTTGCAAAGCGAACAACTAACACGCCCTGAATACAAGGACTGACACAGCCCCTTGGACTCTGGTAACTAACTCCACCCACTACCTTTTGTTCCCTGCTATGATTCAGGACAATGCCCACTCACTTTCTATGGCTTTGAGGTTTTAGAATTATACTTTACAAAAGAACATTGTTAACATTTATATGAGTGTACATTTTCATGTAGAGAAGAAGAGTAATTAGCTGCAGGCTCACATACAAAATAATCAATAGATAATTCAGTCAATTCTTATTATGACAAAGGAAAGGGGGAAAGTAAACCTTTATTTATTGAGAGACAATGATGAGTCAGGTGTTCTGCTAAGCACTTTCATATATATAACCATTTAATCCTTACTGCAGTCTTGAAGAGATAGTATTATCTAATTTTGAATAAATGAAAAACAGGAGGCTTTGAGAGATTAAATAATTTGTGTCAGGTCATGACAGTCCATGGAGAAGTCCTGAAGCCAGGCAGGTCTGTATGACTTTGCAACTCTTTTTCAGATACCAGATGATTTCATGGAGGAGAAGAACTGGCTCCCCCTTCCTATATGCACAATTCATAGGACTATACATTTTGTTACTTACTCTCTTAAATCTGTCCTTGGTTTAAATGGATTTTACTTACATACAAATATTGAGGATGGTATGATTTTCCCTAGTCCGAAATTAGCATCCAAGAGAAGCTAATGTAAATAGTTGAATAGTTGTTGTTGGTTTAGGAAGCCAAATTTTTATTCACCTTTTTTTAATCTTAATATTTATAAGAACTTACATTTATTAAGTACCTCCTGTTTGACCCTGTGCTAAGCATTTTGAACATATCTAATTTAATCCCCTCAGCAAATCTGTGAGGTGTCATCTTCAGATTAAAACAATAAAGTTTGGGGAGGTTAAGTAGTTTCTAGTAGACTGTAATCAGTAGAATCAGAGCCTGACCCAGACTACGAGATTTCAGTCTGTGCTTCCAACCACTATGCTGTACTCATTTCCGACTGACTCTACCCCCAAAACAAACCAAAACAAAACAAAATAAAACCAAACAAAAACCGATTCCACAGTGCTGGAGTTTCTGTAATTATAAATAATCCGAAATAGTCTTGACCTTGTAGCCTCCATGCCCATAACTCTTCCTAGATAGTGGAAAAGGCTTTGAAATAGGTTTAGGTTCAAATCCAGACCTTGGTACTCTTCGTAAAACTGAAGAAGATCATTCCTCTTTTGCCAGGGCTGTGAGGGTTAGAAGCTGTGAGCACAGAGAAGGTGGTCAAATGTTCATTTCTTGCAGAATTATGGTAATAAGCAAGTGCCCTGCAGATACAAGTATGATCCTCTGTTTAATTTGATCTGTCTGTAGCTGGCAGGGGCAAGTGACTGCTCTCAAATAAAACCTTCATATGTTATGAAACAAGGACGCCTAATTGCTCAGAAACAAAGATAAGGCAACCAACTATGCACAGCTAATAGGATGCCCTCCCGGCCACCCCTCAACAACTGCGAGAGTAAGTAACACCATCCGCGGGGGTGGGGAGTGGAGTGGGGGGCGTGCACAAACCGTCTGAGAAGAATCTAAAGTTAATTGTGATAAGTTTGATAAGCAAAGCAGAAAAGTAAACTGATTCCTGAAACAGAGAGGAGCATTTTAAACATCTAGAGTGTAGATCTTGTTCCTCAGAGCTGCGTGGACCAATGATCAATCTCGCGCTATGTTCAATTCACCAGCAAAAAAACTGGTGCGAAGGCTCCGGAGCTGGAAGACGGACTAATTTAACAGAAGTGAAAAAGTGCAGAAATGGGGTTAGAGACTGGAAATGCAGGGGCTATATGCTCCGTCCAACACCCCCACTCCCACTACCGCCCCCTCGCGCCCACTTGGGCTCCAACCACGCATGCTGTCTTTCCTCTCTGCATCACTTGTTTTAAAAGGCTCAGGCTAATCCGGAAGGTCTGGGCAGTTTAGGATACAGCGAGAAGGGCACACATCGCCTGTGGATACCCAAGGAGAGTCTTCTCCCTGCTCGGAAAGGACAGAGCTGCTCTCCCTGACGCGGGGTCAGCAGTGTACCGCGAGGGGCTGTAATATAAGCTATACAAGATCCTTTAGGGCCGGAGTCTTCCTCCCACACAAAGCCCTCACCCCACTGTTCTGCCTTGGGAAGCTGCCAATCAGAAGAGAAGGAACCCCACAAAGTTCCTTAAAAGTCAAAAACCACTGAGTTCAAGAAGGGGTGTGTGTGTGTGTGTCCCCCCCCCCCCCCCCCCCCGTGTGTGTGTGTGTGTAAGTAGATGCAGGCCACAGCATTCGGGCTGGTTACTGCTGCATTTCGCACAAAACAGTACACATTTTCCCAGGGTGTTGCCAGTGCCTGCGGCAGTAACCGAAGGCCTGGGCTGGCGCGCTGGAAGCTGGGGTTCCCAGAAGAAGAGAAAAGAGAGGAACCTGGAATGGGCAGAGGAATTCTTAACCGGGAAACCGCAGAATTAAACTTAAATAAAAACGGATGGGGACATGGCAAACCGTAGAGGGGAGTAATGAGATGGAGAGAGGGACAGAATCCCAGGGACCATCTGGATGTTAAAATGCAAAAGCTGGAGCTCTGGGGTAGTTAGTGTAAGGTGCTCCGGGCGCCGGGCCTCGAGGAAGCCCTTTGCCCCTCTGCGCACCACTTCCCAGCGTAAAATACGCGTTGCTCCGGAAAGCAAGTCTTAGTCCCCTTTTGACACAAGAATGCCTTTGGAATGGGATGAAAGTTCCGTATTCTTTCCCCGGAAAAACACGCCCATGCACAAATGCACATCAAGCAGGGCGCCTTTTCAGGGGGCTCCTGCACAGCACCCCACTGGCCTGTGGTGCATATGCAGAGCCCTGGCCTTGGCTGGGGCTCCTTCTCTCTCTGAGTAGGAAGAGAAGCAGGGCGCCCACGCTGCGGAGGGGACAGAATGACTGAGCATCTTCTTGCGGCAGGGAACGGGGGAGGGGGACCGGCACCGCCCCAGCCCAAGCTCTTCCTGCGCCGGACGTTTTGGGAAGTCATCCCCACCCGATGTCTCCTTTGTGAAAAACATCCCTTCTCCGTCTGGGATAACACGCTGCGGGCTTTGGGTGAAGCTTCCCGGGTCATCCTCGCAGCGCCCCTGGGTCTGGACAGGTCCAGGGTACCTCGTCTCCCCCGTACCCCACTCCCCCGCCCACGAGATAGCCTGCCCAACCCTGCAGCAGCCCTCATCCCCAGGTCATCCTCGCAGCGTCCTAATTCTGGGTAGCTCCAGCCCCTGCGGCTACCCTGCCCCGCCTGGCAGCACCCCGAACCTCGGGATCACTAGGAGGCAGAAAGTAGTTGCCCCTTCTGTCCGTGGGATTACCCTTCGCCGTTCTGCAGTGCCTTCTGACTTGATCTCCCTCCCACCAGCCTAGTCTCAGCATCCTCTCTGCCCCTCCCCCACCCCCATAAAAGTTGCAGCATTATAGAACTACCTGAGAGAACGCTGCAATGGCAGGCCCCTGGGGCCAGCGCAGGGAGAGAAGTCTCGGGGGCTTGCGCAGGCCTCCCACCACCGGGGAAGGGAGAGATGATGTAAAACAAAGGTTTCCTGCAAGTATCTTGCATCAAACAGCGCAATTGTGGTGCAAGTATCTTGCATCAAACAGCGCAATTGTGGCGACTTCCACTCTGCACAAGCCGAAGGCGATGCCCTCGGTGACCCGCCCCGGCGCTGACCTTTGCTCTCTCGCTCTTCGCCCTGCTGCGTCTCACCCACAGAGCCGCTGTGGGAGCGCACAAAGCAGAGAAGCACCATCGCGGGGCTGTGGCCGCAGCGCGCGCTCCTGCTGAGAAGGCGGGCAGGCGCCTGGCCTGTCAGAATGGCGGCCCTGCCCAGCACAGAACGTTCTTTGCACAGCTGCAAGGCTTCAGGGAAGAGAGAAACCAAAGAAGTTTTCCAAAAGAAAGGCCACGGAGACATGTAGTTAACTCCCTTTGTCTCCCATTGGTAGTCAGGATGCAAGTCTAATTGTCAGCCCAGTTAAAAGAAAATATTATGTATGAAGGCTACTTCTTTTTCTTCTAAGTTATGCCACTTTCTAGCCTAATCTGCGTGAACATTTATTCTTAGGACCCACTTTTGGTGCAGCCAAAAATTTATAGGCAATATCTATTACCTCTTTTCCTACCCAGATCCATGTGCCTACCGATACATCTGTTTTGTTCTTCATTTCCCAGGCCTCCTGATCCTCCAACTCCCCCACTACTTGTCTTCTAATGCTTTGCATTGCCTCTTTCCTCCTATGCCCAGCCTGCAAGGGCAATTCATTCCTTTATTCTTAAAGGCATCAGTACTCCCTTTGTAATCCATATCCACAGGCCCCCTTTATATAAGTTTGGATATTTCCTTTGCTGTCACTGACTTGGACATTCTGTAGCACTATGATTCTTTCCATTCCTTTCTGCCTTGGATAGTTAATCACAGCGTCTTCTCTTGTGTCCCTACGGAAAGGTTGCCTAATGACATAGCAGAACTATAAACTAAATGGGTGTCAGTGACAAAGCAGAATCTCACTGCCTGGGAGACTCTTAATGAGACATAACTTCAGCCTCTGGCGAGACCTGCTGATGAGATAATGTCTCTGAAGGAAAAGATGAACTTGGTCTGTAACCTATTAATGGCCAGGCCAACCTCAAATCTCTTTGTGGACTCTCCCTGGCACAACTCTGAAGCAACCTGGTGTCTGCTTTCTTCTGCTGCATTTTTGATCAAAAGGTGTGTCACTTGAGGACAGCACAGTCAGTTTGCGAATTCAACCCACCTAGGTACACACAGTTCACGAGAGACCAGGCACCTGTGTCACAGGCAGGCATGTAAGCCATTTGCCAGTGCTTGGCTGTGAAGACAAGACACTGCAGGAAGAGCTCTGTGCTTCTGATGATCCTCCTTTTAGCCCGAAATATGCTCAAAGACCTTGGAGACTGATCCAGTTGTCTGTTTTCCTGAATAGGAAACTGAGCCCTAGGGATATTAGGAAGGTGGCTAACTTTATTTATTAATTACTTTTTAACTGAGGTCTAATTGACATATCACGTTATATTAGTTTTAGGTATACAATATAATGATTCGATATTTGTATATTTTGTCAAATTAGAAGGCTTGCTAACTTTAGAACCCAAGACTCAATTTTCTGTGTTGTGTTCTTTTTACTATTCAGTTTCTTCTTTTCTAATTATGTTCTTTTATCACACACATGTGTGCATGTGTACATAAATACCCTCACACACACACACCCCTTTGGAAGGACTGATGTACTAATATCTTTTAATAGTAAAAGAATGTGACTTCTTTTAGTATTACAGGTTAGTAAGTTAATCATGGGGAAATGTCTTTTGGGGGAAGTTTAGTGCATTTAAAAACTTATTTTATTAAAGTATAGTTGACCTGCAATATTATATTAGTTTCGAGCGTTTAACATAGTGATTCAACATTTACGTTCTGAGCACCATGATCAGTCTAGTACCCACCCACCTGTCACCATGCAAAGTTATTATGATGTTATTGACGATTCTCCCTGTGCTGTACAGTGCATCACGGGGAAATGTCTTAAAGGAAGGAAAGAGTTGCATGGAGAAGCGGATGGTGAAAAAGTTGCTGCAGTGGATTGTTCTAAGGATCTAGTTAGCACATTTGGGCAGCTGGAGCTCACAGGTAGAGTGAGAGGCAGGAAGATATAGAAAACAACATCCTGGCTAATGTGCATTCTGGCTGTAGACATAGCAAGCAGTCCTGCTTCCAGTCTGTGTACCACTCAGTTGCTTTTGACAGGGTGAGATGTTTTGTTTGTGATCCTTCAGCTGCCCTGTCTCCCACCTTGCTGCTGAGGCATGGAGTGGGGGAGTGGGGCATCATTACGCAGTAGGGAGCTGTGTACTTAGGAAAACACTCCCAGCTCTCAATTTAAACTGTCTGAGCCTCTGACACTTTAATCCTTCTAAAAGCTTTCTTCATAAATGAGCTGGCTGTGGGCAGTCACTTGTCAGGGTTGAGGGGATGAGCTCAGCTAAGAGGCACTGCCGGAATAAATGCAGTTGTGTCTGGATTTGGAAAGTGGGAGCTATGCAGGGCAGCTGCAGTGGGCTGATGAGAAACATGGCATTTGGGCTTCAAGTTCTAAATTTCCATGCTGACTTTTTCCTCAGTAATTTGCTCACTCCTTTGAGTATTCTGATACTGTTTCAGTGAATCGAAGTTTTATGGGCAATAATGCTATGCTCTGCCAGCCACACAGCTTTATGGAATCAAAGAGGGACTGAGAGAGGCATGCTCATAATTTAAGAAATATGGGTGCCCTGACCACCACTTACTTTTTCTTTCTTTTTTTGATAAGGGTAAAGACAGTACATCAATAATTCAAAGATATTTATCCCATAGTCAGCACTCCTGCAGTCCTTTTGAGTCTTGCAATGTCACCCCTCTGGCTAAAATAATACATTTGCCCCTTAATGATGTCTTAAACTTTACCATAATTCCATGCTCTGTAATGCATAGATTATATTACCGGAGGAGGGGACAAACAGATAAACTAAGTTTAATGTATAAAATGGCCCTTGAGGTTGTTAAGATTTGGTTTTGCCTAGAAACGTGGTTAAATATACAGGCCATTTGATGATGGCCTTTTTCTATATATTTCCACTTTAGTAAAAACACCACAAATAAGAAACAAAAGAATTTAATTAAGAAGTTTAAAGAGTTTAGATATTCTAATAAGAGGGAAAAATAAAAGCGAATCAAGTAAGCTATAAATAGGTTTCTCTTCCCTATTAATTTTTATACAATAAATCGCCAATTTGGTTCTGATAATTCTAAAAAACGATATACCCTATTCAGGGTAGTTCATAGCAAGCTTGTAGAACCTTCAAAATTTTTTATTTTTGAATTTCCCTGGCTTCTCGGATCTGCCCTTCTCCTGCCCTTTATTCCCTCACATTCTCTTCCTCTCACTCAGCCAAACGTTTTCTCAGGAAAGAATCCGATATCAGTCCTTTACACCTTCATGGGAACATCCATCAAAATAGAAACTCTAACAGAGCAGTAACGTTTTAAGACATACCTGAGTTTGAAATAAAAAGGTTTAGATTACAGAGTATAAAATATTCTGAATCAGAAGAGGAAATGGAGAAAGTATTTGGGAGGCAGAAATTCCTTCCAGAACACCTTGGGAATAATCCTGCTAAGGATCTGCTCATGGACAGCTGGACAAGTTTTGAGGTGTGGTCTTGTCTGATTACGACTCACACACTCCTTTAGGATGCACAGCTATATTTGTGTAGCTGTCAGGAGCCTGGATACTGGTGTCAAACCTGCATAGAGTCCCCTCTCTAGCACTTACTAGCTGTTGCCATTTGGGAAAGACTCCATCTTCTCACTTGTAATGTTCATAACCCAGCTGAGCCCACACAGGCTGGTGGGAGGATGAGAAGATATCTGTGTTCTTAACACAGTGTCTAGTACATGGATAGCCCTTGGTAAATGTTAACTATTTTTATTTTTCTGTGAAAAGTAAATTCAAACCAGGAGTTAGGAGATCAGGTTTCCTTGCCTGTTTTTTTTTTTTTTTTTCTCTAGGACTTTTCTTCTTAAAAGGTTTCCAAATCATTTGGCAAACACATCACTCCAGTATCTTTCTGTTCTTGTGCTAGTAAATTTCACTCTAGGGAAGAACCTTAAGATTCAGAAAGAACAAAGGGCCTCAGTCTTGCGAGGCTGGAAGTTCACAAGTGTTGTAGCTACCATTACTTTTATTCACCCTCCCCTAAATTCAAATTCAGCACTGATTTATTGGGTGCCTATTTACCAAGGCCCTGTGAAGGCCCTGTGCTAGAAATATCTCATTTCACCATCAAGGCAGCAATGTAAAGTAGAGTTTATTGTCTGGACTTTATTTTATTTTTTAATGCCTACAGCAGGGTTTTTATTTTTCACGCCTACAGCACTGGGTCTTCTTAGGTGGTCTCCCATCCAAGTACTGACTAGGCCCAACCCTGCTTAGCTTCTGAGATCGGATGAGATCAGGCACGTTCAGGGTGGCATGGCTATAGACTTGTCTGGACTTTGTAAGTGAGGAAACCAAAACTTAAAGAGGTGAATGCTTGTCTAAAGTTACACAGTAAAATCTGGTTAAGATAGAGAATTTAGGCATAGTTTTCTGGAGATTTAAATCTGGCTATTAATTTTTTAGGGTGTCTCAGAAGACCAGTTCCAAGTTGAGGCTAATTGAGTTTACTTAATCTCTTAGTTCTCAGAAGAATAAAAACCATCTCTCCTCCATCACAGCTCAACCAAGCACAGGAGAGAACAGACAAAACCAGTTTAGTCATAAATTTAGCTTGTTTATCAATCACTGTGAAGGCCTTGCTTTCCCAGTGCTGTGTGTAAACTGCTTTGTGAGGGTGTACCACTGAGCCTCATTCTCTGTTTTGGTTGAATGCTTCCAATTAGCAAATTGTCACTTTCATGTGAGCACAATAAATTTTTACCAATTACTACTTCAGTGATTCACTGGTTTTACTTTGGCTATTTCCAAACCTTTGACAATGTATAGGGATATTTACTGCCACATTATTAATATTAATAATATTAACATTTTGCATGTCCAACAAGAGGAGATAAACAATTATGTTTTATACATGTAGAAGAATATTAAGTCTTTCAAATGAGTTGTGGAATATTTAATGACTTGAAAATATGTTTTTAAAATATATTATATTGAATTTTAAAAAACAGCATGTACTATAGAGAGCCTGATCCCAATTTAGGGAAAACGTCATTTAAACATGTGTGTGTGCACCGAAAAGTCTGGAAGGGAATATGCTGAGATCTTAACAGCGATTTTCTTTAGGCAGTAAGATCTTTACTTGTATTCATCTTGAATTTTCTATACTAGATATGTGTAATCCTTAAACCAGCCTCCACCCTGCTCCTTACTCACTTCCCACCCATTATCAGTTTAAAAGAATCTGGAAGAATCATCATGACCATTTACATAGTATTAATTAAGCGTATGTATTCATGTGACACCAAAACTAGCCTCTGCCCTTGGGCCTTCTCTTGGTGTCAGAGAGCTGGCTGCTTGTTGTTGTCATTGTTGTTGGTTTGGTGCCTCAGTGGGCCATTTATGTGTTCCAGATTGTTAATGTTCGGCCTTCTAGATCAGAGGACTGATGAAGTCTTTGTTTAGTGGGCTTGTCTGTCGGTTATATATGTCCTATGTCCAGAGTCTCTGCTGACAGAAAGTAATGGTAATTTGAGTGAGAGCACATGCAGCTGACTGACTGCTGTCACTGAAGGCTTCACTAACATCATCCTGTGATTAGATGTGTTGTGGTTCTCTTGACTTCAGTTCCATTGGCTCTGTGTATGGTTTGTTGCATTGGCTGTGGATTTAAAGACAGGCTCGTGACATTACAAAATGTCAGAAACTGTGGCAAAGTACATGTGATGAAACACAGTTTATACAAAACACATGTATATAAAACGTAGAAAAATCTCAGGTTATACCCTTTTTACAGAGAACCACTCTCAGCCTAGAAAAAATACTAACTTTGATGGAAAAATGAGGATACACTATCTACTTCCTTCTTCTTCCCTCACCCTCAGTTTCAGTATCATTTGAATGGATGGAAACAGTAGGGGCTCAAAATATAATTACTTTATAAATAATTAATATGGTGCTATTATTATTACTTTAAAAATCCTATTTTGGAATGAGTCTTGATAGTAACTGAAGTTTAATTTAGCCAAATAACTGTTCTGCATTAGCTAATGCAGCCCATTATTTTTAGAATATATTTCTAGATGTACTGAGACAGTGATAATCTATCGCTCTTTCTGTGGCCCACTTTCTTGGCATGCCAACTGACATATCTGTGTTTATTATTTTCCAATGGTAGTAGTGTAATATTAGTTTAATACTGTATTATCTGAATATTAATAGTAGAGCTTATGTAATTCATTTTAATGCTATCTGCTCTTTGTAGACTTCAAGTTCTAAATATAAACTTTTTAATACTTTTGATAGGAAGTTAAGTAAAAATACCACACATAGTTAGTCTAGACTTAGCTATATAAATATCTGTAGTTGATTATATGTACACATATTTAAAAAAAAACCTACCAAAATAACTAATTATTTGAATGAAGATTTATTAACTATAATAATTATTTTCTTTTATATACATTTTGATAACTACTACAATAGGCATATATAATTTTTATAACCAAAAAAAAAGTTGGTTAAAAAAAAAGTGTGTCTTTTTGAGGCTTTTGTCCTGGTCACAGAATGCATTATGAGAAATTTCCACAGCATCCGGAGGGATTTCAATTTGATGACCTGGCTCATAGCATATCATCAAAAATAATTGACTGAAAAATGCAATCCTTGGAGCTTTATTACCTTTATCCTGGCATCTGTGGTTCACAGCAGGAAAATTGGTCCCTAAGTAATTAGAGGGCACCCAATATTCTGATCCCAGGTACTCTATCAGACTCGTTACACTGTGAGCAGGAGCCTACATTATATCAACCCAGCCAGAAAATGGAAAATTGAATCTAAGTAAATAACACTGAGGTTTCAATATTTCTCAGAATTATCTTTTGTATTTGCTCTGGCGATAGTAAACCCCTATGCTGAGGAATAGCAAGTCTCTGCTTCCATATTGCCCATCAATACAAAAGCAGAAGCTCTAGAATTGGTCCACCACCTTTGCTAACGTCGTTTGCAGCCACAGAACAGTAACTTGTTTTAGATTAAAATGCCACCTGTCCTTTAGCCCAGATTGCTCCTGGACACTCATAGTGTGAGCACTCTTGGACGTCAGAAGTTCTTAAGACAAGAAGCAAGTTCCTTAGGATCTGGTCTGGAGGATTCCTGGGGTGTCCCTGTACCTCTTCTTGCTCCATTCTCACCCATGGTATAGATGCCTAGTCAGTATCTTTGCTCCCAGTTGATAAGATGGGCCTTGTTCTTTCTTGTCACTTTGTTAGCTAATAGAGTTCCAGCAAGGCCCTATATTCCCAATGCATTTTTACTCTGGCCTTCCAAATATACATCCCTAAGTTCCTAGATAATCTTCTTAATGTTAGAAAGTCTGTCGAGAACTGGCTTTCTATGTGGCCTTGACCTCTGATGCTCAGGGCCTTGGCTTCTGTTCTCATTTTGACTCATAACCCTGTTAGCACCAATGCCCAAAAGTGATTTCTTTCCTTTTATTCCTAAAAGCTTTCCCTCTGGCACTCTTCCTAAAAATAACATCTAGTACAACTTTTCTTGCCTTTTTTACTAAAAAAAATATTGATTCACTTAAAAGGTGAAAATATACCAACTCCCAAGCTAGCTGGCATAGATGTTCAACCTAATGCCAGGATCTGGGAAGATGAGGAAACTGAAGCTCAGATGGGTCAAATATTCATGTCTGTCTTGCTCTTTCACTGTGCCACACTGTATAGAGTGCTCCTTGATGTTGATATTAATCTTGAAATGTGTTTTTTTTCTACCAAGAACAAATCATAAATGTAGTATAATACTATTATATACCAATTGAAACATTTTTAACTTGACAAAATGTTTTATCTAGAAGAGTAAATACTTGAGAATGACTAAAAATATTTTGAGAAAGGAAAATAATGATGGGGTATAGTACCATATCAGATACTATATGAGATAGATGAAAGAGAATAAGAGAACAAATATAGACTCCATATTTTTGGTATAGGAAAAAAATTATAGTCTGTATCAATTTAGGAAAGAATAGATTATTTAATAAATGCTGTTGGATAATGATATGTTTATACATTAAAAAATTTTCAGATATGTTTCAAAAATTAGATGAAATAAAAATTCTGGAAAAAATATAGGTAAACATTTATGGACCATTGGGATAAAGAAGGACTTTCCAAGCTTTAAAACAAAAATTAAAAGGAGGAGCAGAAAAATAAGTCTGATTACAGAAAATATTTTAAACTGTTATAGTGAAGAACAAGTTGAAAAGCAAACAACACACTGAATAAAACAAACCTGAAGTTATCATATTTTTAAGCTTCCAAAGGCTAGTAATCAAAATAACATGGTATTGGTGTAAAAACAGACACGTAGATTAATGGAGAGGGATAGAGAACCCAGATACCAACCCAGATATGGTTAACTAACTTATGATAAAGGAGCCAATAATATACAATGGGGAAAGGGTATTATTCCATAAGTATGTCAGGAAGACTGGACAGCTACATACAAAAGAATGAAATTGGATCCTCACCTTATATAATACATGAAAATAAACTCATATTGGGTTAAAGACTGAAACCATAAAATTCTTAGAAGAAAACATAGAAAGTAAGCTCTTTTACATTGGTCTTGGCAATCTTTTTTTTTAGATTTGACACTAAAAGCAGAGGCAGCAAGAGGAAAATAAACAAGTAGAACTACATCAAACTAAAAACAATATGCAAAGCAAAAGGAAACCATCAACAAAATGAAAAAACAACCTACAGAATAGGAGAAAATATTTGCAAATCGTATGTCTCATAAGCAGTTCGTATCCAAAATATATAAAAAGCTCATATAACTCATAGCAAAAACAAACAAACGAACATACAAAACCCAATCTGATTAAAAATGGCAGAGGAACTGAATAGACATTTTCCCAAAGAGGCCAACAGGTACATGAACAGGTGCTTAACATCACTAATCATCAGGGAAATGCAAATCAAAACCACAGGAGGCTATCACCTCACACCTGTTGGGGATGGCTATCATCAAAAACACAAGAAGTAATAAGTGTTAGAGAAGATGTGGAGAATAGGGAACCCTGTGCACTTTTGGTGGGAATGTAAACAGATGCTGCCACTATAGAAAACAGTATGATGAGTCCTAAAAATTAAAAAAAATAGAACTACCATATGATCCAGCAATTCCACTTCTGGGTATATATCCAAAGGAAATGAAATCACTACCTCAAAAAGATATCTGTACCCTATGTTCATTATAGCATTGTTTACTATAACCAAGACATTGAAGCGACCTAAGAGTCCACCAACAGATAAATGGATTAAAAATGTAGTATAGATACACAATGAAAGAGTTAATAAATAAATCACTCATAAAACAACAACAAATTGAACAAAGATTCAAAACACATATTATGGATAAAAAGTTGTTAAGCATACTTTTGACAACAAAATGCATAAAGAATTATAACACATCAATATGATAAAACAAAAATCAAAATAAAAAATAACAGGAGTCCAGGTAAGATGGCACAGTAGGTAAATGCCATGCTTGCTGCCTCCCATGACCACATTAAAATTCGAACTAAATTATAGAACAATCCCCCTGGAAACCATCAGAAGACTAACTGAACAGAACTTCTAACTTATAAAGAACTCCTTCTTTATAACTAAGGATGTAAAGAAGAGGCCATGCAGAGACTAGCAGAAGATGTGGAGATGCAAAATAGGCTGGCTTCACACCCACATGTGGCAGCTGAGCATTGGGAGGGCAATTTCAGTGGCAGAGGTCCCCCTGAGAGGGGCCCCATCCCCACACCGGGTCCAGGGCAGGGAAGAGGAGTCCCCACAACATCTGACTGAGAAAATCAACAGGAATTCTGCCTGTCAGGGTGAGATGGAAGGCTGCTGGAAATCTAGATGCCCTCTTAAAGGGCCCATGCACAGACTCACTCACTCACAGGCACTCACCCTGGGCTCTGATGGAGGGACAGCGACTGAAGAGGCATCAGAGACATACAGGGAAAGACTGAGTTGTACAGATGCAGGGCGAGGGCTAGAGGGATAGCCACTATTAACCCTGTGTTGGGTCCTCCTATTGTGCAGCCTATAGGTGGGCACCATATTTCTTGTGCTTGAGCCCTCCTTCGCACAACCAAATCTGAGTCTTCACTAGCCTGGAGAACTTTGCTTGCTCCACTCTGGCAAATACCTGGGACTCCACCTCACCCACCTTGAGTACCACCTGAGGCTCATTCAGTGGCTGAGCCCTATGGGCAGCCAGCAGGTCACGTCAGGACTCAGTGTGCCTTGGGCCTTTTGCTGAGCTGCCCCAGGCCTAGTACTGGTGGCAGCTGGCCTTGGTTCTCAGTGTGACCTCTCCTACACGATTCTAGGTCCAGCACAGGCTGTGACCAACTGCTCATAGCTCCTACCAGGTAGCCCTGGGCCAATCACAAGCAGTGGCTGACCTTGGCCTGCACAGGACCCTCTCCCAAGAGGCCCCAGAAGCAACACGCTCACAGGCTAGCTTCAAACCACAACAGAACACGACTTGATTAATCCCACAAGTGGTGCACCCAAAGGGTGGTCTCAATAGGCATAGGAGTCTGCTGGGGCAAATCCCACTCTGTGGGGGTCAGCTCCCACACAGCAGCTCGGTTAGCCTGAGAGTCAATCCCACCAACGTACACGCCAACAGCCATTAAGGCTCAACGACAACAGGATGGCACACAAAACCCATACAAGGGACACTGCTGGAGCACCAGCGCAAGGTGACCAGGGATACTGCGCCACTGAGCCATACAGGACACCTACTACATAAGGCCACTCAGCGAAGACTGAGAAACACAGAAGAGCTACCTAATACATAATAACAAACACAGGGAGGCAGCAAAAAGGGGTAAGAAAGAAGCATATACCAAATGAAAGAACAAGAGAAAACTTCAGAAAAAGAACTAAAGGAAATGGAGGCAAGCAACCTACCAGAGACAGAGTTCAAGGGGGGGGGGATAAGGATGCTCAAGAAACTTAGTGAGAACCTCAACAAAGAGAAAGTAAGCATAAAAAAAGACATAGAAACCATAGAAAAACTGATGAGAAGAACATAATAACTGAAATGAAAAATACAATAGAAGGAATCAACAGCAGATTAGATGAAGCAGAGGATTGAATTTGGAAGACAAGGAAGCAGAAACCACCTAATAAGAACAACAAATAGAAAAAAAATTTTAATGAGGATAATTTAAGGGACAATTGGGACAATATCAAGTGTAATAATATTAGCATCATAAGAATGCCAGGAGAAGAGAGAGAACAAGGGATCGAGAGCATATTCAAAGAAATAATGACTGAAAACTTCCCTAGCCAGGTGAAGGAAATAAGCATACAAGTCCAGAAAGTACAGAGAATCCCAAACAAGATGAACTCAAAGAGGCCCACACCAATATGCTTCGAAATTAAAATGGCAAAGGTTAAAGACAAAGAGAGAATTGTAAAAGTAGCAAGAGAAAGGCAACTAACTACTTGCAAAGGAGCTTCCATAAGATTGTCAGCTGATTCCTCAACAGAAACTTTGCAGGTCAGAAGGGATTGGCAGGAAATATTCAAAGTGATGAAAACCAAAGACCTACAACCAAGTCTATTCTATCCAGCATGGCTATCTTTTAAAATTGACAGAAAGATAAAGAGCACAAAAATGGAACTGGACCACCTTCTCACTCCATATACAAGAATAAATTCAAAATGGATTTAGATGTGTGACCCCAAACCATTGAACTCCTAGAGGAAAACAGAGGCAGTAAATTTCCTGACATTGTTCTTGGTAATATTTTTCTGATATATCTCCTTAGGCAAGGAAAAGAAACAAACAAAAGAAACAAATGGACCACAGCAAAGTAAAAAGTCTTTGCACAGCAAAAGAAATCATCAACAAAATGAAAAGAAAATCTACTGAATGAGAGAAGATATTAATCATTGATACATCTGATAAGGGGTTTATATTTAAAATTTATAAAGAACTTATACAACTCAATACCAAAAAAAAAAAAAAATGATCCAATTAAAAAATGGGCAGATGGCCTGAAAAAATATTTCTCCAGAAAAGGTATACAGATATATGAAAACACATATGAAAAGATGCACAAGTTCACTAATCATCAGAGATATGCAGATTAAAACCACAATGAAATACCACCTCACACCTATCAGAATGGCTATCATCAATAAATCAGAAAACAAGTGCTGGTGAGGATGTAGAGAAAAGGGAACCCTTATGCACTGTTGGTGGGATTACAAATTGGTGCAGGCACTATGGAAAACATTATGCAGTTTTCTCAAAAAATTAAAAATAGAACTATTTCATGACCCAGGAATTCCACTTCTGGGTATTTATCCAAAGAAATCCAGAACACTAATTTGAAAAGATCTATGCACTCCTATGTTCACTGCAGCACGATTTACAAAAGCCACAATATGAAAGCAACCTAAGTACCCATCAGTAGACAATTAGATAAAGAATAGCTGGTATATATATACAATGGAATAGTACACAGCCATTTACAACAATGTAGATGGATCTAGGGGATATTATGCTAAGTGAAATAAGTCAGAGAGAGAAAAACAAATATTGTACTACCTCATATGTAAAATTTAAAGAACGAAATAAATGAAAAAAAAAAAAGAAGAAAAAGAAATGGATTCATAGATACAGAGAACAATGTGAGTTACCAGGTGGCCGGGGGTTGGGAGACTGGGTGAAAAAGGTGAAAGGATTTAGAAGAACAAATTGGTAGTTACAAATAGTCCCCCCCCCCTAAAGTACAGCATAAGGAATATGGGCAATAATATTGCAATGACTATTTGTAGTGTCAGTTGGGTACTAGACTAACTGGGAGGGATCACTTAATAAATTACATAAATTATGTAAATGCCTAACCACTACACTGTATACCTGAAACTAATATAAAATATTATTAAATTCAACTGTAATTAAAAAAGAAAAAAAGAAAAAAATAGAAAATAATAAAGGATATTTTATTAGTTAGAGATTAAATTCTGCTGCATGTAGCAGAAATCCAAATAACTGTGACAAAGGTTAGAGTTTAATTTTTTCTTGAAAAGTCTAATGTTGGTAACTGCTGACACTGTTTGAGCAGCTGAAGATAATCAGATTTGAGTTTTCTGCAATTACCTTGGCCTTGTCCTAATGGTCACAATATGACTGCTCCATCTCCAGCATTGTGTCTATATTCCAAGCTGGAAGAGGAGGAAAGAGAAAGGAGTATATATCAGCTAAGCTTCTGCTCCATCGTTACGGAGTGTTCTCAGAGCCTCAGTCAGCTTACAAATTCCAGGTATATCTCTTTTGTTAGACTTTGCCACATGAGCATCCTAGTTACAAAGAAGGCTTTGTAATGTCAATTTTAGTTGGGGACAAACCAAGAAGGGGAGAGTGTTAAGTAGCTAAATAGCAATATATGTGGCAGTCAAAATCAGATGATTTATTTAAAAAAGATATTGCTAGTAAGAAAGTGAATAAATGAATGCATAAATATATATATACTCATTAATAATCAAAATATAATTTTAAATGAAATTGACAAAAATTGAGAACAACATGTAGGCGTAGTAAAAGATATGATCGAACTGACATTTTATCACTAATTCTGATAGTGTAAATTGATCCTACACTCCTGAAAAGAAGATGGCAATAGATGTCAAAAGTATGAAAAGTTTCTATACCTCTTATTCTTTAAAAAATAAGTAAATAATTGTGGAGGTATGTAGATTATGAAAAGGATCCGTTCATTTATTATTATTATTATTTACCCATTTTTTATTTACCTGTAATGCTTAAACATCTGTAACTTTACTAGTCCAAAGGTGGCATCCTAGTTTTAAAAAGCTCATTCTATTGAGCAATAGAGTAATTAGTCTAGTTTGCTACCAAGCCTCCTGTCCTCCTTTCTTTCTTCCTAATGAAACTCCAAAGACTGGACCTGATTTGGATAAGGGTTCCTTTCCCTTTGCAACACATGGATTCGGCTATCATAATAACAATCATAATAATGAATGAGGATTTATTTATACAGTGCACAGCATGTAGTAAGCGCTAAATATCAACTCATGAAATGTGTATTAATTCATTTTTATTAATTACTGTGATAATGACCCTATGATGTAGGTACTATTCCTGTCCCCATTTTACAGATGGAGAAACTGAGGCACAGATTGGGTGATTGGTCTGAGATCTCAAATGGTAGAATCAGCATTTGAACCAAGGCATTATTCTCTTAACCGCTAAGCAACACCATGCAGGTGAGATAGGAAGGGAAGTATGCGGTGGGGGCGGGGCGGCAAATGAGAAGAT
>KE775197.1:14371-29883 GCA_000465285.1 Eidolon helvum | reverse complement strand
CCTTCCTTCCTTCCTTCCTTCCTTCCTTCCTTCCTTTCCTTTTTTCCTTCTTCCTTCCTTCTTCACTCCAGGCTTTGTTGGGATGTTACCAATTCACAGTACATCAGCATTTTATTCTTGAAGACGGGGATGCCTTTTTCACCTCTGTGTGCCCTGTGCACCCCACCCTAAGCCTTGCACTAACAGGGGTTCACAAGTTATTGAATTTATTCTCTGGAAAGCTGAGCATGATTACCTGAGCTGACACCAAAGACAGTAGTCAAAAACTTGAACCTCGGATCTGAGCTAAAATTTTCAGCTATTTTCTTTTAGTTATGTGATTTGGGCAGAGTGGGACAAGGGTGAAGCAAGGGAGCAGGCTGGGGTACAAAATGTAAGGAGGCATGCATTCTCCAGTGCCAACCCTATCTAATGACTGTTTCCATGAATTTTGTACACTAGACCCTCATCTGCCTCACTGTAGTCCCAGCTCTGGACCTTGGACAAGTTCCTTCATTTCTCTGAGCCTCATCTGTAAAAGAGGGATTGATAGCAGTGCCAACCTCAATATCAAAGTCAAAAGGTTGTTCTAAGGATAAGCGACATGTTTTGTACAGTGTTTGAAAGAGCCCCAATTACTCAAAAAAAAAAAAAAGATAGCAATTACCATCAAGGTTACTGTTTTCATGTCTCTTGGACTTGAAGGCATAACGCTGTCCCCCTCCCAAAGTCACTCGACACAGGAATACACATCTTCCCATAGCTAATTTCTTTCTTCCATTTATTTTGCTCCTACTTTCACTGTGGTCTGGCCTTGGCCTTGTTCTAAGGGACATTTTGATAATGACAGTCTTTTTACTTTCACTATGATTCTGCAGCTTGTTAATTATGATACTGATCAAAATTTACTTCATCATTGTATTCAGTCCTGCTTCTTACAGTGCCAGGCTGGGAAAATAGAAACAGAAAGAAAAGCAAAAACTTGATAATGCATGGATTAACATTAATAAAGAGATAATGAAAACATTCATTAACATCTCTGCAAATTCTGACTCCTTGGCAGTTTATCTCAGGTGAGGGGCTTAGAAAAGTTCTTTATCTCTGTTAACATTATGAGTGACTCAGACTGGGGAAGAAGGAAACAGCTTAAATTTAACAAATCAAACAGTGTGAATGTTAAAGATAACCCTCCCTAATGTGGATTTTGAGCTTCCTACAATTTATTGGTAATTTTTATTGGTTTATGAGTAGAAAAATCTTTATGTTTCATTATATTCATTGTCATGTAAATTGAGGGCAAGACAGAAACCAGTTTTAGTCTTCTCTTACTCTCTCCCTTCTTTTGTTCACCATCTATTAAATTCATTTGGAAACTTTCAGCAAACATTTGAGCAGACATATATCTGTGAACAAGAATAGTAGCAATCATAATGCCAATGTTTCTTGAGTGAATAATGTGTCTCAGGCAAAATATTCACATATTAGCTTCTTTGTCTCTCTTTAGCAATCGTCCTTCAAGGTAGATATTACTTACTACGATGGTTTGAAGAGGGCAAAACTAACTGAGGATGAGGTCAGGAAGTGATTTTGTCCATGTCACACAGGCCATAAAGTGTGGAGTGTGAATAGTATCCAGATCTATATGACAATGATCTTTCCATTGCACTTCAGTGTTTCTACAACACCAGGCATGGGGCTGGGCTCCAGCAAGAAAAGCAAATGATGAAAAAGATGTGGGAGTCTTTCCTTGAGGAGACCAGAGCCCAGCAAAGATAACACTGACCTTAATTAAGCACAGTGCATATTTAAGGTCATTGGTGCTGCACCTAACTCTGCACGTGAAATGATGGTTTGACTGGACTTCTGAATGTCTCGATGATTTCAGTGAGGAGCGCTGGATGAAAGAGAGCTAGAAGCCATGGGGAGCATCACAATGGAAAGTGACGCAGAACTTTGTGTGTGAGCAAGTTAATTTTAAGTTTTGTAAGGCACTTAATGTAAAATATTTACCATATTTCCCTGAGTCTAAAACACTGCTTCTAGATTCTGAGCTTATCCCAGCAAAGTGCACATTTGATATGGTTATGTTTCTTTTTTCATTAAAAGCCTTTATAAGATCAGTGGTGAGCCCTATAAAACGATGGCATTTTAGAATCTATAAAATTTTGAAATTTTTTTCTCAATCCTGGACAACCACTAAAAGGTAAAAGTTAAAGCTTAAGTGACCTGGAAGAATGGTTGTATCCACTTGAGCATAAATTAAAATCAAAGGGTCTCCTTCGACAACAGACAGCTGGCCCACTTCTAAGGCTCTGGTTAAGATTATGCATTTTGTTTTTATCTTTAGATTTAATAACATGTCCAACATGTTGCAACAGTTTTAGGCATTGGCCAGGCATTTTATGCTATGAGTCAGGATATATGGAGCTTGCTCACTTATGACATCCCATCAAATTAATGAACATTTAAAAATACAACCAGGCAATCATTATATGCAAATGAAATAATGACAGATAGCTGGGGCAGCTCTCATAAAACATGGCTAATCTTACATACAATAGCAGAAATAAGGTCAACAAACACAATGTCAACAAACAGAATTATAAGTGCACTGTCAAAATCTGTGCTCAACTCCTTTCACTAAGTGGAGATGTAATTGTATATAAAACAAATTATGTTTACAGTCTAGAATATGGATATGTGTGCGTGACTACAATGGCTACGGCACGGAAAGTAACTCTAGGCCGTTAGAAGGAATAATAGGAATTTTAAATGTCAGCTCAGTGTTTCTGTGGAGCTGACAGCTCCTAAATGAGGAGGAAAGTGTTGAAGAGATTTGTAGCTGGGCCAAGTGCACAGCCCGCGTCTAAGACTTACAAGTTCTGTCTGGTGAAAACCAGTTTGTGGCTTCAGGTGAGGGTGACTTTCCTGCACTGATTTATAAAGGTGAGCCATTGTGCAATGCTTTTATTTGGCTGGCAGTATCATGGCACACAGGGAGAGCGAAGGTTGAAAGCTTTCAGTGGATATGCTGGACTTACTGTCACTGTGCCTATCTCCTGTCACTATGGGTCATACTAAAGTTTCATGTCCTAGAAGGCAGGATAGTGTTTTTGTAGCTCCTTTTGCTTACCATAAAGCACAAACTGCATTCTGTTTTTAGTGGCACCATCAGAATGGTGGTGCCAGGATTGTTGGTCACTGCTGAGTTCCTGAGTTCTGAGTTCCTGAGTCCATCTCAGTGAGTGAGGATTGGTGTCAAACTGAGAGGCAAGATCTACTTCTCTGCTTGAGCTGCTTCTCATTTGTCGCTTTCTCCTGGGAGTTGACCAAAGAGAGTAAACTCAAAGTGAACATGGGTGATTCTAATATGACATAAAACCCTCCTTATGGCCACCCTGAAAAGCTATAGGTTGAATGCTGGGCTCCAACCTGTCACCTAGCTAAAGACACACCCCAACTACACTACCAGTCTCCTCGAGACAAATTCATTCAATGCTATTAACATTCTTATTAACAGAGATGCTTATCTGAAGAGAATAAACTGTAAACTACTCAAAGAACTGTCCCCCGTCAAGGAAAAAGATTTAATTGAGCCAATGTGAGTATTAAGTGAGAGAATCTATGTGCAGCACTCAGCTAGGAGCCTGGCACATTTACTTACTATTAACAAAAGCCTAAATTATCATCACAGATGTGCACTCTATGTAACTCTGCTGCTCATTTTCCACTTAACCTTTAAAAGGTAATAGTACTCTTCAACTAGAAGCCATCTGTATTTCTGAGTTATCATGGGTGAAGTGCTACAACAGTCAGCATATGTTGAAAGTAGAAAAAAAAAATCAGGCATATATCACTTTGACAATTTATTCTATTCAGGAGTCCAGACCAAGGTCCAGAAGTAGCCAATTCTCTTGAGGTTTATTAATTATTAATCATTTTGAGTTAGCAATTATAAATTTATTGTCAACATTATACTTTTATTAAAAATGTTTATGTAGAAATGTCTAGAATTTTTGTTTTGATCTATGATTTTCTTCTGCAAAATAAGTATTTCTGACTTCCTAAATGATATTGCTCTATCAACGATAGATACATGGCCATAAATTTGTTACACAGTCACTTGGTGCTATTCTCATTGTTGATTCATTCATCATTTAACAAACATTTATTGAGTGCCTACTCTGTACCAGACACCATATTAGGTTCTGGGGATAAATAGTTGAATAAGAGACAATCCCTGCCTTCTAGTTTATAAACAGATGAAAAAGCCTGATATATATATATACATGTAATTTAAAACACTACGTGTTAGGAAACAAAAAGAGAATAGAGGGAAGTAAATGGCTGGCTTGCCCCTGTTGTCTGGAAAGGTATTGCTGAATGTTGACATTTGATCTGGGACTTGCAGGATGAGTAGAAATTTTCCAGCAGAGGAAAGCAAGGAAGATGACACAGGTGAGGTGACTTGTTTTGGAGGAGAGCTATGGAAATTCAGGGCTTGATAGGTGAGATTCAGGTTGAAGAGAACTGAAAGATGAGGTTGCATAGACGTGAAGGCCAAGGATGATCGGATGCCAAGAGGAGTTTGCAAAAGGGAGCCACAGAGGTGTTTTTTTCCCCCTTTTTAGTTAATAGACTTTTTTTTTTACAGATGTTTTAGGCTCACAGAAAACTGTTCAGACAGTACAGAGAATCCCCATATAATCCTTTTCCTTCCATAGTTTTTCTGTAATGAACACCTTACATCAGCCAACTATCCACCAGAGGTTTTTAGGCAAGGTCATAATAAGGATGATTTTGTCATTTTAGGAAGATATCTGGTGTTTGTGTGGTGATGAGACTGGAGTCAGGATATGCTGGTGACAGGAAACCAGTCACAAGGCTATGGTCAAGGTTCATATGATAGTTAAGAAGAGAATGAGGCAAGGCAGAGGTGGTAGGGGTGACAAGGAAGATGGATTCTATTCTAGAGACATTTATCTGCTAAGTGGTTAATGTTTGGTAACTAAATGTGAGGAAGTAAGTGGGAGGGAGGAGTTTAATTTGGGCAACTGTGCCAGTCATCAATCTATTACTGCTCAGCTCCAAATTGACCCTTTTGTACCTGCTCTGCCATAATGCACCCTGAACTCTTTAAGCATTTTTCCTTCTCCATGTCAGTAGGGGGCGCTGGAGGGACAATAAAGGAAGAAGGGAGCTGCTCTTCCTGGTTTAACATGTTGAGTTTTGCTTTTTCTTGCTTGCTTCATGGCCCTGCAGTGGTGTGGTTGTGTGGAGACATCCGATGGTTCCCTGCCTCATATGCACACCCCAAATGTGTAGTCCCTTGATCATCTTGCAGCTCTGGCTTGGCCTGATACCATATTGCCGTAGCCTTCCCTATGCATACACAACACACTCCAGGCTTCCGCTCCTAGTGGGTCTTGAATCAATCTGTGACCTGCCCACCAGTCTGGGCTCATCTGTACCCCAAAGGGTCAGCTTCTGCTGCCTGGCTACTGTCTGTCTATCAGCTCTGGCCTGCACACACAGTCAAATTCTTCATCATTCAGCGGGCTGTAATTGTACCTTCTCCAATGAGATCTGGGTCCTAACGCTGGGTGGGGGAGGGGAGGAGGTCGCTCCTAAATTTGTCCTTCCTTGAGTACTTCCCTCAGCCCTAGGCTGCCCTTTAGAGTCTTCTTTACATCTTTACAGTTACTACCCTGTCATAGTTTAATAATTCATATGTTAAGCTTCTTTTTAGTTACTGTGAGGTTTCTATCTTCTGACTGGACCCAGCTGATCCAGCAACTGAGAAGATGGTGGCCCTAATTGAGACAGAGGAGGAAGAACACTTTTTGGTGCTAAAGATAATACATTTATATATTGCAATGGCTGCATTTACGGTGCAGGTGGAGAAATCAAATAGGTGATTGGGACAGGAATCTGGAACTCAGTCTGGTTATATAGATATCTTGAGCACATATATGGTAGTTGAAGAGAAGCCACCCAGGGGAGACAATGTAGAGTCTCAGAGGTAAGAAAGACCAAGATTGGAATCCTTAGGATTCCCAAAGTTTAAAGATGAGGCAGAGAGAAGGAATCAGCAAAAGAGGCAAGAGGAGCATCCCTGAGATAGGAGGAGAAATAGCAGAAGGTGAGGAAGGAGATGATAGGATATCTCAGACCATTCAACAGAATCTAGGTGTCTTCAGAATTTACTTGGAAGTTCAGGATGTTCTCAGGAATACCATCCTCAAGGATATCAAAACGTGTAGGACATAAACTTGTCATCTCTGTGAACAGTTTCCATTTGCTGAGTGAAATGTTATTAAGGGATACCTGGTGTATTACTGCCTTTTCTTCACTGGGAAATATGCCCACAGGTTTACAGCTGTGTTGATGGCATGTCTGGACTATAGAAATCATTCAGATCCCTGAGAATTCGAGGCCCTGAGATCCTCTCCGATATGAGAGGGGGCTGGGATAGTGTGCAATGCATTTTGTCACTCCAGAGGTGGAGCTGAATAACAATATAGGAAAATAATTTCACTTCTTAGGTACTCCCTTGGACTTGAAGGCATCAAGAATGGCTCTGGAGTCAGATGGGAGCCCCTGGAATGATCTGAGAACTCTTTATCTATTCAGACATTTCCTGGGGAGAGAAATGGTAAGAAAGATGGAAGCTATTAGTGTGTGACCAATCTTACCAAATGCTAAATTGCTCAGTGCCTAATTGGCATATGGCCCTTTGGATATGTAACAAGAATGTTTTGGGACTTTGACTGCTAAATTTGCATTCAGTTTTTGACACATTAGGTGCACTTGGGACGCAGTGAGAGCTAATGGTCGATTTTCCTGGCAGTATGGATTCCATGCTGTTCTGCATTCTCTCTCTCTCTCTCGGGGGGTCTCTCTCTCTCTTCCCCTCCCTTTTTCTCTCTCTTTTAAAGATTATAGCACCCAGTATTCCCAGGCAGTCTCTCATCCAAGTACTAACCAGGCCACCCTGTTTAGCTTCAGGTTGACTCTATTAGACGAGATCAGGTGCATTCAGGGTAGCACAGCAGTAGACTGTGATCTCTTTCTATTGAGACCTAGGAAATCATCTTCTGTGCTCTTATTAGATGGAGCCATTTGATTTTTATGTCTTGGTTGCATGTCTACATTGAGTTTTTCTGTAGAAAACCTAGTGTCCAATCTGATATGCTTAACTATGCTTTCTGTGGTTTGGGGGTGAGGGACACATATGAAGCCTTTTCAAGTAAGACAGATAATCATATAAAACACGTATGGTGTTTCTAAACACTGGTTTTTAGAATTGCCATTTCTTGATATTCAAGGACCAAACGCAAACTATTTATTAGAGAATATATATATGCTAATGGGGTAGAAGAAGTGGAAGGTTTGGTTGAGATGGGTTCAACATGGTGTCTGCACCTCTTAAATATTCTTTTCTATAGGCGGCATAGCCTAGCTTTATAGACAGGTGCAAAAATTACCAGCTGACAAGACCTTTCAAAACCAAACAACTGATTTTCTCTTTGATTAACACAATCTGTGCACTACAGATAATGAAATAAAATCCCCAAAGTGGACTCTCTGATAAGTTTTAAAAATGGGTTCCCCTGAAGCCTGTCCTTGTCAATTCTTCAGAATAAGCTCCATTGGGGAAGCGCAACAATCACAAAATTTCTCTTTGTCCTCCATCAACCTTTCTTCAACCTTCCTTCAACCTCCTTCAACTTTCCTTCAACTTTCCTTTCTCAGGTATTGGTTTTCAGATAGTTGAGTTAATAGAACTTTCAGGCGAGGATTTTGCAACTAGTGGAGGTTAGCTGCTTTGAATTGTATTAAGTTTTTTTTTTTGTAAATCTGTTTGGAAAGGGGACAAAAACAATAATAAATGTGTCCACTGTAAGTCCACTGAAAAATAGCAAAAACTCAAAGACTGCTGTTTTCAGCTGAGATGCCTATGGGTATTGTGGATATTTTTTATTTCCAAGCAAAGAACCATTTGGGAATATCATGGGCTCTGGACCTTGCTTTTGAACAACAAAAAACCAAATGACAATAAAACCGACCAAACAAACAAAAAACCAAACTTGTGTCATCCCACAGAAAAACAGCCACATTATCATTTAACGTATGTTGCCCTCTAGCAGATGACTCAGTATTGCAAGAATTTTATTCAGAAAGTTTTTCATTATCAGCTCTCTGGCATATTACAAAGCTGGTCTAGGAGGATGTGCAGAGGGGAACCTGCCTACTCCTTCCTCTTGGCTGGTCTGGCCCCCCTTGGTGTTTGGTACAAAGGCTGGACTGGGCTCTAATACATGCAGAATTGAAGAGCAGATGGGCACATAATACGGAGCTGGGCCAAGTGAGATTAAGCAATGTTATTCTGCAGAGCTCACTGCCATGACCAGTAGAAAGGCTGTATAACTTGTCACAGTAGGGCTGCATGGATGCTGAGAGCACCTGGGATCTTACAATAGGGGCTTGGAGAGGTCACAAATGGTTGCTCATTTCACTAGAAGGGGGGAGTCATGAGAGGCCTGGCATAGGTATGTATGAGTGGTGACTTTAGATGCTACTGAGCATGTCTCCTAGGGAATTTCAAATATTTATTGATGACATGATAAGTGGGTCTCATGTCCAAGGAAGTGCTGCAGATTCCAAGCCTCAGCAGGACAACCAGGATGCCCTCTTCTTGCTTTGGGTATAGGCCCATTTTCAAAGAGACTTACATGAAGACTTCACATGGCAAATGTACTGAACAGTCACTGAACTTGAAGAGGATGCGTGGGTCATTGCATTATTACAAATGAGCAAGGTTTGTTTCCAGCTACTAGTAATAATCTTTTCTTTAATCTATTTATTATAAAGTATTGCATCAGATTGCATGTCATGCCCTTCACATTTTTTTAATTCACTTCCATGTTCAATTAATATAATTACAAAAATAAATCTAAAACAAATTACTTCTGCATATAAATCTATCTCACAACTCAGCATTTGCAGATAAAGGAAACTATAGCTATTACGACAATTGTTCCTAGTGGCCTGGAACTGTGACTTAATTGCAATTTAAGTTGGCACAGTGATGTAAATAGTGACATTGTTATTACTTCAGGATCGTTACATTCTGAGGAAGAATGAGTTGCAATTAAATCATGGTAGAAAGGTCATAGGGTTCCATCAATATCAAGAAAGTAACCAAAATGGTAAGGAGATGGGAAACAGTATGATGTGGAATGACGAAAAAAGTTGGAGTCTTTAAGAATAATAATAAAAAAAAATCTTTCTGACCACGCATTTCACTGACATCTGGTCAGGTACTGACTGGGGCTGAGGACTTTACCTGTGTGACAGTTTGGGCCTCTACCTTGCCTCTCTGCATCTCCATTGCCTAAGTACTGTTATATACCAATATTTCCCCCCTTGTTCTATCATCCCTTCATCCCCTCTCTACACAACCATCTGACACATTTTGCTAAAATGCAAACCTGACAGCATCATTTCTCTGCTAAGTCATTCGGTGGCTCCTCATAACTTGAAAGATAAGTGGGTCTCATGTTGCCAAGCAAACCTACAAGGATGTTGAAGATGCTGATTCCTATGTGTCATGTACCATCTCCTCCTTCACTTTTCTCTTGGTTGCCCAGGTGTCCAGTGCCTGGCTGACTTGCAGTTCCATGAACACACTATTCTTACCCACCACCGCCCTTCACCTCACGTTTGTACTTGCCTGTGCTCCATTCATGTGGAGATGCAGCCAGGCTCTCTTTCCTGTCAACTCCCATCTCACAGTCACCTGCCCAATTCTCACACTTGCTTTTAAGACTCAGCTTAAACATCGCCTTCTTTGTCATGCCTTTCTTGACTCCTCCAGCCAGAATGATCTCCTCCATCTTATGTGCCACCCAGCATCTTGTTTTTAATCTCTACAACTTCATTTATCACATTTTAAAAATTCATTCTTATTATGTATTGTCTCCTTTACTAAACTGTAAACTGTTAAAGACAGTTACCAAACTTTAAGTCTTAATTATTGCTAGAACTTAGCTTGGTTTAGAGTATGCAATCTCTACATGATTGTTAAATTCTATTTTTGAAAAAGAAAAAGGTTGGTCTAAAGAAGAGAAGCTAGAGAGGGACTTGACATCTATCTTGGAGTAGTTGAAAGGTTGTCATTAGGAAAAAGATTTGGGCTTGTTCTGCCTGGGATGGATGTGAAGTTTGGTCAGTGCATGAAACATACAATGAGACAGATAGAATGCCGTGTCACCTGTTTAAAGAGAGAATCAGCTGTCTCTTGAGACAGGTAGCGAGTATCTGATAACTGAGGTATTTAGGCTCAGCTGGAAATTTTGTAGATATTATTCAAGTCACTGGTTGTCTTTCTTTTTGGTGATATAACATTACATAGCATTATACGAATGATGTTTTATTACTTTAGCTTTTTAGATCTCAAAGAAAATAAACCGAAAAAAAATAAATAAAATTGTCAGAACCAAGATTTGCCTATGTCATTATCCTCAGATGCTTAATACTAATTATTGAATGTTAAAGATATCAATACTTGTTTTTCCAGAATAATTACTGAATATGTGATGTAGTTTCAGAAAGGTCTATAATATACTTTAACATTTAAGATTCTGATTTTTGCAAATGATATCTTATGTTTAGTGGAGTGTGTCCTAATGATTCTTGATGTTGAAACTGAAAAGGAAGTTTCCTCTTCACTAACTTAATCTTAAGTTTCAAATCAAGATTGTGGTTACAGTTTATATTTTCAAGTAATAGTTTAAATATTTAAATATTTAAATATTTGATTGAGCCTTTTTGTTTTTGCTAAGAATTAGCTGTACATTTTGAGAAACAAGAATTCATATTGTGAAGTTTTAAATTACTCCGTTACAGTTCCATCACTATTAAGACTTCATATATTACATCATTACAAGCTTTTTTTTTTTCCTGCAGTAATATGGGATGCATAAAATGATTATGATGAATCTGAGATGCTGGACCATTATAGCAGTACAAAGTTAATTGATCACTCTTTCTCTCTTTATAAACTCCAGTTTTATTGCAGCTGCCAAATCTTGCACAGCCTTAAATTAGGCTCCTTTGTATTATACAACTTCATAAGTACATTTTTTTTTTAATCTAAATAAAGCCCCAGAGGAAATTTGTCTCACATTAGTTTTAAAATATCCTCTTAAAAATGACTATGGCTCTTTGAAATTTGATATTCCTGAAAATTCTTTTCGGCTGCAAATTAGGAGAAATCCTTCAAATTAGGCTCAGGACAGAGCAACTGGCTGTCTGAATGATGTTTGTTGCATGTTTGAACAGAACAGTAATAATGCTTCCCTACCTTCTAGGCAGTCTGGAAATATACTACCACTATACTGAAAAACACCTCTCAAGATCCTGAATCTGTCAAGTCACCAAGCAGGCACCCATCCACGTGGTGGCATTTTACATTCATTTACACCTGTTGACACCTAGGCATGCATGGCCCCTTTGTGCCAAGTGCTGGCACTTATCAGTCTGACCACAGGCCAACCATCCAGAGGCCTCTCTAGTGTTAAGGGAAATCACTCAACAGAAACTTCGATGGTTTTTTACTACCAAACCTATGACTTAACAGGGTACGGCCTCTCTAGTGTTAAGGGAAATCGCTCAACAGAAACTTCTATGGAGGTGACAGTATGTAAAGGCTCATCTTTGGCAGCCACTACCAAAATGGGTTAGGACAGCTCTTGAATGTATTGGGGAAAAACATTAAATTTCTGGATCTTCAAAGCTGAGGGTCAATCTTAGAGAAAAGTGACCTCCATAAGGTAGTTCTATCCTGTTAGATTCTATCCAAGGGCTAAGCTCCAATGCCTTTCAAACTGCAGTTATTACATAGAAATACAAGATACTAACAAACTTTCATAGATGCTTTATACAATGAAAAGCACAAAAATAAAATTGCTTGTAATTTTCAACCTTATCTTCTTCTTCTCCAACCCCCATCTGCTTCTCTAGAGAAATAACATACTTGAGATAATTAGGTTTGTTAACATTAAGCCAAGGATTGAGAAACGTCAAACTAGCTAATGGGTAGGAACACTTCCTATCATCAAGTCTGGTTTCCCATGACTTTCCTGCTATTTCTAGGGAGGTAATTGGGATCACAGCCTAATAAATAATATATGTATGCACCAGGCACTTTATATACATCACCTTGACAAAATCACAGTTGTCCCCTCTTATACAAAAGGAAATTAAAGCTTGAGAGGTTAAGAAGCAGCAGAGCTTGGATTGGGGTCCACGTCTCTCAGAAGCCACAGCATGCCTTTTATCAAATATTATATTAGGCTGGTTGGATGAGATTATGATTATGTTAGACTGAGAACTGGTCAATGACCTAAGGGTATATAACTGGTTCACTCTGTGATTAATGAGGCATTTATCTTTCCTCATGTCAAAAAGGTATCAAGAAAATGAAGATGAAAATGTTTAATGTTTAATTGACTCTCATATCAGGGAAACTATTGTTATGAATAGTTTCTATGAAAGAAGCTAGTTGAAAAAAAAAAGAAAAGAAAAAGAACAAAATAAAATCCTAACTACAACTTTCATAGTTCACTTGTTGATTCATATGTATATTTAATCATTTAACAAACATATACGAAATGTATTCTCTGTTCCAGATGCTCTATGTATTACTTACTGGGGATATGAAAGAGAATATTCCTGTGATTATCCCTTATCTTAAAATGGATGTGGGTATTCTGTTAAACAAACAAACTTTCTATTAAGAATATTTTTGAAGATTAAAAACAGGATTTTATTTTACAACTTTTAAGGCAGTTACCTCCTCAAAAAGATGTTAAATTATAAAACGTGGTATTATCAAGAGATAAGATGAAACCAAAAATCCCTTGATATTACAGCTGAATTCTTGACCTATTTAGAATTGTTTAGGAATGTTAATAAGCTGAAATCTCTCTTAATTTACCTCAAGCTTCACACATTTTAAAACTCAGCTGGTAGAAAAATATAACTATGGCCAATGATTTAAAAACTATTTTGTTTTATATGACCTCAAGGGTATAGCCATATTTCTTGATCTTAATAAAATAATTAAAGTCCCATTTCATTTGTGTTTCATAATAATTATGTCCCGAGTTATAAGGGGAAAGGCCACGAAACCCCCCGGGGCAAAGGAGAAGGAGCTGGGAAGAAAGCAGCGGAGAAGCTTGGAGACTTGTACGTGGTGTGCTCATTCTTAATAGCAAAGAGGAAACAGAACAAACGTGAAGTAGGATGGAGTCCAGTCTTGTTGCCCTTGTAAGGAAGTGAAATTTGTTTAGCTTTTCGCTCAAGCTTGGAGAGGGGTAACCTTTGGTCATGCTGCCCATCTGGTTGATACATTTGTAATAATGCTGTCTAAGATAGTATTAGTGACAAGAACATTTACTTCTTGGCTATTGACTTACTGCCAAGATTCATATCTCCCCTTTAATAACATCTACCTTTCCCCAGCGGCGGTTGTTGTGCCTGGCACTGTTCTCAGTGCTTTCCTTGTCCTAACTCATTTGATTCTCACAACAACCCTTTCAGATATCCCCATTTCACATGTAAGGAAATTGAGCCACAGAGCAGCTGAGGAACTTGACTAAAAGCTGGAGGTGGAAAGCAGGTGTTCTGGCTCCAGAACCCACGTTCTTCGCCCATGAACTCTATCCCCTGCCATGTGGATGTCGGCTTCCCTTCATCTATAGTCCCTCAGCCCCCTTTGCTTCAAACCTGTAAACTGAATGGGTAAGAGCTTCCGGGGATATCCAGAGCTTGTGGAGGAAAGCAGTCATAGGGCATCTACTGGGTCTGGAAAAACGAAGCCATTGTCTTTAGAAAGCTCAGTGCTCTCTGAGGGCTGGGCTGCTGGTTAGTGACTTGCCGAGATGGGCAGTGCAGGCTTATTCAGCTCTAGTCAAAGTAAGGATAGTCCATCTGTGTACTGAGAAAAGCTGCACGTTCCCCAGGCCAGATACACCTTCTTAGTGAGAGCTGACTGATTGAGCTATGGCTCAGGAGGAAGAAATAGACTCTGGGAAAGGAAAATCGAGGTCTAAGCTCCTCAGCTTGGAAAAGCTGTGTGAATAAATAAGAGATGGACTGGGACACCTGGGACATGGTTGGTTGATGGAGCTGATCCTGTGTTCTCCAGAGGGGATGTTTTTGGGAAAAGGTCATCAAATGAAAGTGAATAGAAATTCTGCAAGGTAGGAGGAACAGTGTTAAGAAAGCTGTCATAACAAGGTTTCTGAACTTCAGCTCTACTGATATTTCGGGCTGGATAATTTTTTTTTGTGTGCAAGGCTGTCTTGTGCTTTGTAGGGTGTTTAGCAGCATCCCTGGTCTCTACCCACTTGATGCTAGTGGCATCTCCTCTAGTTGTGAAACTAAAAGTATCACCTGATATGGCCAAATGTCTTCCAAGAGGTGCAAAATGTCCCCCTCCCTTGTTGAAAATCAATGAGTTCAAGCATAGACACTGGGATTTAATTTTTAAGGACTTGAGTCTACCTAAGGGGCTGACTCTCTTTTTCCTCTTAGGCTGTATGATGAGAAGTTTAATATAAAAACTCTTGAAATTTTATTTTTATTTTTTTCCTTCCCTCTATCCCTCTCTTCCTGACTTTGCACGGCTTTTTTGTTTATTTTTTAGTTTTTCTTTTCTTTTCTTTTCATTTCTTTTCTTTCTTTCCTTCTTTCTTTCTTTCTTTTCTTTACTTTTTTTTTTTTTAACATATTACAGCTTTTTGTGGCAGATAGAATTATAGGAGGTGTCTCTTGTTATTAAGTCTTCTCAGCTTTCTTCACTTCCTGTGAAGGCCAAGGAACAATTATCTACCCTGAAATTACCTTTAAATATGTTTTTGGTATGGATGTATAGATACTGTTCAAAATTACTCTTATAAGCAGAAAATAGAACCCTTATTATCCAGCAGCCCAAATGAGAGTCAGGGCCTCCAAGATCTCATTCTTTGTTTCACTTCCTGACTCAGCTTTCTTTATTTCTTTGCTCTCAAAGAAACTAAGTGAAGGAGAGCAACTGGCATGGGCTCCTGTCTCCCTTACTCTCTGCCGTAGGGAAGAACAACATGTGTGTGCTCTCCTTCAAAGTGCATGTCACCTCTCCCATTCTCACCTTTATCAGCATGTTTTGTGAATGGCCTTTTATAAAAAGAGGAAAAGAATAACATTAAAAATAAAAATAGGAAATAATACTTGTCTGAACAATGTAAGAAAAATAAAGCAGAAGAAGCTTAAACATCAAATAAAATGTCGAAGTAAAATGAAACACACAAGAGTAAGGAATGATTAGTAAAAATTAGATAAAGTAAAAATGAGGCAAAGAACTTCATAGACAGAGTCAAACAGTAAAATTGGGCTTCAGTAGAAAAACATTGATAACATATTAAAATAAGTGAAGATAATTTAAAAGGGCAAATGATTTAAGAAACCAGGAAATTTAAAGCTTG
>KE775197.1:1974-14347 GCA_000465285.1 Eidolon helvum | reverse complement strand
TGAAAGACTCTTTGTAAATATGAGAAGGGGTGAAAGTAAGGATAAAATAACAATAAGTCACTATGTAAAATTATCAGCTTAGAAAAAAATGAGAGAAAAAAAGTAGTCAAAAATAATTTATAGAAAGTAAACAATTAACCATAAACAAAAAATATAAAAGGGATTAAGACAAGTAAAAAATAATAACGAAAAGAAAATTTTAAATTTTAAGTAGTTTAAGAGAGTAGTGAATGTTAAAAGGAAAAGGTTGAAAAAGTGAGGCAAGACAGCATCAGGAGGCCAGAAGGTGATATATTTGCCAAATATTTGCTAAATCTGGCAATCAGGACTTAAAAAGGGTCGGCTTGGCAGAGGTAGACCCCTGACTTGGTTTTCTGGCTGCCAAGGCAGAGTCCACTGGCAGTGGAAGGGGGCAGGATGGTGTGCTCAGCAGCGAGGTCCCCGTGGTGTCACCAGGAAGCCGGTACCTCTCAGCTGGAGCGACACAAGGCAGAATGCAGACAAGGAAGCGTGAGCTTTCTACAGAATGAGCTCGCGCGACGCTGCAGAACAGCAATTTCTTGACCAATGGTGACATCGCACACTTCCCTTCTGGGTTTTCAACTACTCGTTTTGATCTACAAAGTCCAATTTGATCTGAACCTAGAACCACACAGTGTTGGGTTGATCCTAAACAAATGTTGCTTGAAGAGTCGGTTTCTCACTGGTTATTCTCAGTCAAACCAGCAGAGGGCGCAGGCAAACATACTAAGAAATGTTAAGTTTGCCTCTGCCACCTGGCAGCTTAATTACTTTGGCGTCAGAATTTTATGAACACTTGTAAGTATCTACACACCTTTAGTTGTAATTTCATTCACTTGGACAAATTAAACGAACCATATTAGTTGGGCTATTCTAACAGTTGATGACATACAGACATGACTGAAACTACATTAACGAGAGTATCAGGTAAAGGGCTGATTTATCCTCTTTCTTTGGGGTGCTCTTTTATTACTTTAATACCTTTAAAATGATTGTTTCTATCACTATTCCTCGTACTGTCCCTGTACTAGGTAAGTAAAATCATGCTGCATTTAACCGCTATTTATCAATCACTTACTGTATGTAAGGTAGGTGAAAAACTTTGTGGACAAATGATGGATGAGATTCAGGCTCCACCTTTATGGAATGTGTAGTCTTCTTAAAGCGAGAAGACACAAACAGGCCATTTCAGTCCAATATGATAAGTGATGTGACAGAAGTATACACACCTGATCTGGGTGGACACAGGCCACTTTGGGGGACTACAGAAGGTTTTTCTGGGGAGGCTGTATGTGAGGATACTCAGTCAATAACTAGGCAAAGCACTGGACTGGGATGCGGGAGATTTGTTGGATGTGGTGTGTTTTAGGCCCAGGGAACAGCATATGCAAAGAGCTTGGTGTGAGACCAACTAAGGCAAGTACCTGAGATATGTGCTGGAGTGCCGTGTGGAGGAGCTGGTTAGCATAGGAGGCTGGACAGACGAGTAGGTGGAGGCCAGCAAGAACCTTACCGAGAGTATGGCAAAGGGTTTGTATTCTAAAAGCAATGGGGAAGCCCTGAGAACTAGGAGAGATTGCGGTACAGAGAGAGTGTGTTCTAGCTGTAGTGTGGAGACTGGATAGGAAAGAACAGAAGCATTATGCCCTGGCAGGAGGTGGCTGAGGTGATCCCAGTGTGAGATGATGCTAGCTGCCTAGATTAAAGTAGTAGTAGTTGCTACAGACTGAATGTTTATATCCCCCCCCTCATTTATATGTTGAAACCTAATCCCTAATATGATGGTGATTGGAGGTGGGGCCTTTGGGAAGCAATCAAGTCATGAGGGAGGAACCCTTGTGAATGGGATGAGTGCCCTTATAAAAGAGACCCTGGAGAACTTCCTCATTCCCTTCCGTCATGTGAGGTTATAGTGAAAAGAAGGCCATAGATGTTTGAGGAAATGGGCTCCCATCAGACATAAAGTCTGCCAGCACCTTGATCTTGGTCTTCCCAGCCTCCAGAACGCTGAGAAATAACTTTGTTATTTTATAAGCCACCCAGTCTTGGTATTCTGTTAGAGTAGTCTGGATGGACTAAGATAGTAGCTAAAATGGAAAGAGGTGATGTGGCAGTTTAGTTGTCAGGTTTCCGGTTTGGCAAATAGGCTCATTGGGTTGCCTGTCAATGAGATAGGCAATATAGGGATGTGCTGAGATTGTGAGGCCTGTTGTTTACATGGTTTTAGGGCTCAGGAGAGAAATCAGAGTTAAAGTGGAGTTCTGAGAGTCATCAGCTCACAGCTGGTGTTTGGAGATGTGAAAATAAATGAATCTCTGAGGCTGAGAAACTACAGAGAGAAGAGAAATGGGGAGAGGCCAGGACAGTGTGCAACTACAAGTTTCAGGGCAGTAGAAAGAGGAATAGGAGGCAAAAAAATAAAACAAAACAAAACAAAACCAATAACAACAAACAAACAAACAAACAAACAAAACTCAGGAATTGCCAGAGAAGTATGAAATAAATTCCGAGAGAACGTGACAGTCTAAAGTTAAAGAAAATGATATTTCAAGGAGAGAGTGGTCCCGAAACGTCAAGTAGGGTAAAGACTACGAAGTGCCGATTGACTTTGGAAACAGCTGTAATGGGTTGTTTCAGGTGAAAAGAATTTAATGGAGTGATAGAGGCTAAAGCCAGACTCAAGGTATAAGTGAAGGTGGACATTATAAATTAGGTGACGTGCGTGTGTGCGTGTCGGGGTAGGGGGAGTTAGGGTGGTAGACTATGACAATAATAAGAAGATGTGGATTGAAGGGGGCTTTATTTTTTAGCATGGGAGGGATTGAGCATATTTAATGCTAATGGAAATATTCTAGTAGAAGGTAGTAGAAGAGGTTGTGAAATATTTTTCGTGTCCACGATGTAATAAAGGGACACAGAAATGAAGGATGGCAAGAACCCTCATTTATTATTCTGTTCCATTAGGTGGTATTTTTAGAAATGGCTCCTTTAAGGAGAATGTTTGTGATAGTCTCAATTTGAGAACTTGTATTTGAATTCAACTTTTCCACATCTGCCACTTATCCAAGTGATTGGTTTTAGGCGGAATTCACTGTGACACAAATTGCTTAAGCAGGCCTACTGGGAACTTTAAAGTTTAATGTCAAGAAGGCATCAATAGAACTTTTGGCTACTTTGAATTCCACATTTAGCAAATTGCAGAGAAATACAAAACTGACCTTTCCAATTCTCTTGAAAGACCCTCCCACCCCTCCAACAAATACAGGAGTGATACTTAAAAGATGAGAAAGAACTATGCAGATCAAAATCAATTGTGAGCAGAGAAAAACATATAAAAAACTCTCAGTTCACTGGAGTTTTAAAACTGAGACATTTTATTCCCTAGAGAAATATGGTTAGAACTGGTTTTGGCACTGAAGGCTGTTTCTCTGTTGTTTTATTTTTAACTAGAATCTCCCAGGGAACAGGGACTACATCCAATGCCCTTATCTCCTTTTCATCCCATGGGACTGTCTGGCATTTCGGTCCCATGTGAAGCACTTGATTGTGCCTTGAGGTGGGGGCAGAAGGTGGAGTAAGTGATCTGGGCATGCTCCATTCAGAAAGAGTTGCATAGAAGTCTCATACATGTAAAATGAGAGCAAAAAGTAAGCAGGTAAGGGAATTGTCAAAGGAACACGTAGTCTATATTTCTAAAGAATTTGAGAGGAGACGCTCCCCCATAAATCTACTAAATGGTGTTAAACCAATGACAAGGTATGTATGTTGTTCTCAAGTTCATTTCCTTCTACCTTACAACTGAAGCCTATTTTAATAGTCGTGCTGAGTTACAAGCAGAATGACTCCTAATGGGTTTACTACATTACAACAGGGACATGCAGTCTGTCTTTATGTACACACGGGTTATGGCTGATGTACATATAGTCATTTTGGTATTGGCAAGCTCTCTAATAGGTATTTACTCTACCTGCATTACTTCTGTTACTAGTTTTCTAAAATAGCTCCGACACATTCCAATTAACATGAGGATGCAGACAGAACCTGAAGCATTGAACCTGAGAAGCTACAGCTAACACTCAAGGGGGATTTCTTCACTAGGGCTTCTTGTGAGTTCTCCCTGACAGAATCTGTGGATGACTTCATTTAAAGCAGAGTTTTATATCCTGGCTGCACATTAGAATTATGTAGATGTTCTAGAAAATAGGTGAGGGTGAGACTCACCTGAGACCAATTAAGTCAGAATGTCTGTGGGCTGGGACCCAGGTATCGCTCATTTAAAAATTTCCCCAGATAATTCTAGTTTGCAGATAGAATTGAGGATCATGGGTTAAAGTTCTGAGGAAGATGATGTCATTTTGATCTCATTTTGATGGGTACAATTTGCAGGAACGTAGCAATCTTCTGCAGCAGAACCTGTGTTTTATTCAGAAAGCAGGTCACCACCATTGTTGCTGTTCGTCTAATAATTACAAGGCTGACTGAGGAACCCTCTTACTATACCATTCTCTAGTAAAACTCATAAAACTCCACTGCGTTTGCTTATTATAGTTCTGTTAATAATAAAAATAGAAAAAATAATATCAGATGAGAGTAGATTAGTTAAATAAATAAGAGATAGCACAGAAGTGGAATAGTATAAGGTATTAAAAGCAATTATGCAAACTGTTTATTCATATTCATTTATTTAACAACTACTTTTAGAGAAGACTTTGCCAAATATTGTTTTAGGCTCTAGGGATATAGCAGTGAACAAGAAAGAGGTGCTAACATTTTAAAAGTTTTGGTTTTAAAAGCTCAAAAATAGCATACATATTATGCTTCAACTTCTGAAACACACGTGCAAAAATATGGAAGGTATACATTAAAATGTTAATATAGTTATTGCTATTTGATGCGATTTAAGACGATTTTCATTTTCTTTCATTTTTTGGATTTTTTTCTATGCTAGATGTTTATGACTTATGTAATTTTACACATATGGAGTATTTACTATTCTGTTTATCAGATCTCCCACAACTTTAATGGGAAAATATTTAACGACTTGCCATAAAACAGGACTTGTGTAGCTCCTGTAGCAGAAACAGCATGGCTGAGGCTGCAGAAGTTCAATGCCTCATTAAATCTGGCAATGCAAGCCTGACGACTGAGGTTTAAAGTGTCTTAAATAATAATTACAATAATACTCCTAGGATTTATTATTATTTACTTTTATCTGTTTGTTCTTCTGCAAGTGACTGAGATATTAGGGGCTCAAAAAGTACTTGTGAATAAATGAGTGAATGATTGCAAGGCAGGTTATCTGCGCCGAATCGTTCACATGCAATGCAAGGAGTAGCCACAAGATGACGATAAAGCTTAAAAAGTGAAAGTAAAGGGGCTTCAGTAAAAATCCCACAAGTCCTAGTGGAAGATGTATTCCCTTGCGAACTGCTATTAATGTGAGCTAATTGACGGCGCGTGTTTTTCGTTAGCCGAGGGAGTCTTCTCTCCCTTGCCCCTGCACGGCAGAGGGCACAGCCAGCCTCAAGTAAGCAGAAGTGAAGCTTCATGAATCTTCTTTTCCTGGAAAAACAGCTGTGCTCCCTTGGCTGATTCAGGAGGCCCATATGACTGCTGACTTAGAAAAGGATTTTAGCCCTGAGTGAGCTGCCTGTGTGGAGAGAACCTCAGCTGTCTGTCCCTGAGGGAGAGGTAGTATCTGCAGTAATGGTGGAAAAAGAGAGAAAAAAAAAAAAAAAGGTTTCATTGCCTTTGGTCAGTCTGAGAGCTAGAGAGGGGCTGACAGGTTGATTGAAAGCCATTGGTATGATCATCTCAGGAGCAGCAGAGGCCCAGAGGACATCCGGTCCCAAGGAGGGACAAGGGGGCCGCAAAACACATGTTTTAAAAGTCATGTACAGTTGACCTTTGAACACCACGAGTTTAAACTGTGCAGGTTCACTTATATGTGGATTTTTTTCAATAGATATGTTGGAAATTATTTTGGAGATTGGTGACAATTTGAAAAAACCCCACAGATGGAGAGATGGGTGACAATTTGAAAAACCCCCACAGATGGACGGTGTAGCCTAGAAATATCAAAAAAAAAAATTAAGGAAATGTTTACACAGGTAATGAATAACAGACTATGACACATACAACATACAAACTGTGTGTTGATCAACTGTTTATGTTATTGGTAACGATTTCAGTCAACAGTAGGCTATGAGTACTTAAATTTGGGAATATTTAAATTTTCAGCTCCGTAGGAGGTCAGTAGCCCTAACCCCTGAGTTGTTCAAGGGTTAACTGTATATAACAATGAAGGAGTCTCATGGCCATCTTGAATATATCCAGAACCTGTCAGAGATTAGCTAGCCAATTAGTTTATGATTAATCTTGCCTTGCTAACTTTTAAGCCATTCTGTTGTTATTATCTGGGTAGTAATTCCTGTAGGGAATCTGGTAAGGTAGGAAGAACAGGAAAAACTTAAAGCAGCAGTTTTCTAATGTTGATGGATACATGTTGATTGAAAAGTAATAGCAAAGTCTTGCTCCTCTGGACTCTATTTTTGGATTTCAGTTTCCCAGACTGTATAGCATCCGTGTATTTGATGCAAAGAGCACGGACTGTGGAGTTGGACAGCATGAGAGGGCTTCAGCTTTGCACCTGGCTGACTACGTGACCCTTTTTGACCTCTCAGAGTCCCAGTTTTCTCACCTGTTCAACGGGCCTGACAGGAGGAGTCAGGGAATCATGTTTGTAAAGTGCCTAGCATAGCCCACCTCATAGTAGGGACTGGAATAATGGGATTTTCTTTCCTCTTAAATCTCACATTCAGCCACATTACTGGCCTAAGAGTGCTGCTTGGACACTCATAATACAGGCATACTTCGGAGATACTGCGGGTTCTGTTCCAGGTAACCACAATAAAGCGTCTATCGTGGTAAAGTGAGTCATAATCCTTTTTTGCTGGTGGAAGGTCTTGCCTTCAGTTTGTAAAAAACAAAACATCTGTGGAGCACATTAAAGTGAAGTGCGATAAAATGAGTTAATCCTGGGCTGTCAAGACTATCAAGTTTTTCTCTCTTCCACCTCTGGAAGCCTCTGTTCCCCTTCTTTGCTTGAAGAAATCCCAGCATTGCTTCAAAGCCTATTCAGGTAGGCCTGCCTTTTCCTTAGAGCTCCATCACTCAACTCCGAACAGGCTTCTGGTGAAACCTATGTTCCTTTACTGGTATCGTTCACAACACTAGTAGAATTTGCCCTACTCAGCAGAGATGGCGGTTTCCATGTCTCCCACCCTCCATGACCCCACATTGTGCATTCTGTGAAGAGGGAGATAATGACTGTGTCTTACTGGTCTTCATATCTCTGCATAAGTGGAAAAATGAACTTCGGTTACTCATATTATCCAGTCCATGTCGAAAGGAAAACTGTGTCTACAAATATGTCTAAAACGGAACCTGCCATTGTTTCTGCTCTGCGTTATCATCAGCCCAAGATGTAGTTAAAAAAATTAAACACTTTGATAGATCATGTCATTTTAACAACCAAACTGGATCCTATACATGAAGATTTTTGCAACTAATTCCCCCCACACACAAAAAACCCCCATATAACTGTAAATACACATGGGTGTGTGTGTTTTATCACATCCCTCTCTCTGACTGACCCAGATGCAATTTATCCTGATTTGATCTAGGTCTGAAGAGTCACTATCCAGGCAAAATAAGTTGTACATGAGTGCTGTCATAAGGTGAAACCTGTATTAAATGCATTAAATCATAAATGGGCTGGATAGTCTCCTGGGCTTTTCTGTTTTTACCAAGAGGACAATTTTCACTAACGCTCTCCTTTGGCAAAGACTACCTTTTTGACAAGGAAGCTAAACTGAGTGAAACCGTTTGCCTGCTTACATGATTAGGTCCAGCAACTAAAGAGGAGCTCAGTTTTTCAGTACTTTATTAGGACAGGTTGAGGGTTCATGGGAGCACTGCATTGCTCATGCACTCAATAGGGACGATTAGCATGCTCATTTAATAAGCAGTAGCTTCATAGGGAAAATGTGTCTCTTATGTAGACTCCATATTTACTTGAGAGTGATTGCTGGGAGAGCTAATAAAAGCCTTATGTGAATTCTCTCATTTGATCTTCCTCAGAACCCTGATAAATAGACTTCATTATTATGCCCATTGTACAGATGAGGAAACTTGGGGAGTTTGAATAACTTGCTGAGGGTTATACAGCCAGCAGGCAAATGAAATTCAAGCCCAGTTTTATTTTAGAGTCAACTATTATTATGTGCAAAACATTAGAAGACTTCGTAAAATCAGGTTTTTTTTGGTTCATTGTTCATAATCTAATCAAAGACAGGTTGTATGTTTATAAAGTACAGACTCTGACAAATGCTGATAACAGAGTATACAAATTAATAGAACTACCAAGCACCTTTGAACTTTGTAGGAGAAATAGAGGAATTGGATGGCTTTTGACAGCCATGTAAGTTAGGTCATGAAAAATAGGAGTTATTCAAGTAGCCACTGGGAAGGTTTATCCATCAAAGGCTCTAGTTTAGGTAGCATCCTCAAATTTTGGTTCTTTTTTTCTTCATGATAAACGTATACATTTCTCAAACTATGTCATGAGAGCATCATTTTTGTAATTAAGTCAAAGCATTAGGGAAGTCTCCGTCAATTTGGCATTCAAGTCACATTTGACTAACCCAGTAGAGAGAGTGCAGCTAAAAAGATTAAAGTTAAGATATGGATTGAATTATGAGGGGCATTATAGCTACCCACTTGAGCTCAATGGCATGATCTATAAAATGAGGAGAAAAATGTTTAGTTTTCAATTGATCATCCATATGTTACATAATGATGCTGAAAAATGCTGATTTTTTTCCCCAGGGGAAATTGCTACCACTTGGGACATTGCTCATTCCTCAGAGCGGATGAATGAAAACTTAGAATATTTAAAGTGCAAAATAATTGTTTATAATTTTTATTTAAGTGCAAGTATTTTGATGAAGGGAGTAACCTAGTGATTAACAAAAAATTCTTTACACGTTTTTATTTTAAGGAATAAAGATAAGGATTCACTTAGTCATGGAAAAAATAGTTATTGAACATCTACTTTGTGCCAAGCATGACTGTCAGCAATCGGGATATATCAGCAAACAAAATAGACAAAGATACCTAGTCTCATCAAGCTTATGAAACGGAGGGGAAGACGGATATTAAATAGTAAATATAATCAGCAAAATATTAAGAAGGTGAAATGGTGATAAAGTGCTATGAACAAGGAATAAGCAGTGCAGGGTGGGAAGGACCTGCAGTTTCCATGAGCAAAAATGGTGACCAGCATATGCCTCACTGGGGAGGTGAGATGTGAGTCAGTGAGGGAATTAACCAAGCAGCTATCAGGGGAAGATCATGTCATGCAGAATGAAGAGGAGCATAGAGCAAAGGCCCTAAGATGGAAACAGTTGATTCCAGGAAAGAAGGACAATGATGCTGGAACAAGAGCAGAGTGAGTGCAGAAAGAGGGAGAAGGAAATGAGTGGTGTCAGGGCCCAGATCAGTTACAATCCTGCAAGTCAGTGGTCCTCAACCTTTCTGGCACCAGAGACCTGTGCTCCTATGAGAATCCCATGCCTGATGATCTGAGGTGGAGCTCAGGTGGTGATGCTAGCACTGGGGAGCAGCTGCAAATACAGATGAAGCTTTGCCGGCTTGCCTGCCACTCACCTCCTAATGTGAGGCTCAGTTCCTAACAGGCCACAGACTGGTACTGGTCTGCGGCCTGGGGTTGGGGACCCTTGCTGTAAATGATTGGAGGGGGTTAGCTTTTGCTGAATGTAATGGGGGGGCCTTTTCAGGGTTTTCAACAGAGGATGCATGTGATCTGACTTCGGCTTTCAAAGGCTCCCTCTGGCTGTGATGCTAAGAACTGCAGGTCAGCAAGGGCGTAAGCAGGAGGGAGGCCGGTCAAGGGAACGTGGAAGGAATCCAGGTGATCTGAGAGTGCCCTGGTTGAGGTGGTAGCAGTGAAGGCAGAGAAACTGGTAAGATGGACTTCACAGGTGCGACTATGTGTATGTAAGATCCTTGGTAGCTTGACTCCAATCAAGCTCTGCTACTTTAGGGATTGTTGAAGGAAGGAAGGAAGGACCCCCCCCCCCCCCCCCCGAAGGAAGGAAGGAAGGAAAATTGAACCACAGATTTTTGCTGTAATCAGATTTCAAATCTAATCTCAGTTATCTCATATATTAAATGAATGAATCTGTGAAAAAAAAAACTTTAAATATATCAAAATGGCAAAGCGTAACACCGAAACGCTGGCTAAAGAAAGTTGTTTGGCTCCTCAGTACATCTTTCTTGTCGCCATCTGCTCCCAAATGTCACAGAAATTTGAGAGAAGACTGACAAAATCACGTCAGTTCCTTTCCAGGACTCCAAAGTGCAAGGTGGAAGAGAATTAGAAGGCTGGTATAGGATTAGCATACATTATCAAGTATCAAGTTTTCTTGACATTTGTAATTCTCCCAGCATGCTTTGACTAGTACATGTGGGATCATTACATGTCTTTGAGATAGATATAGATAAAAATATAGATACAGCCTCATCTAGCCAGCCAAATAGGCTTACTGAAAGCCTTGGAATTTAGTTATTATTTGCTTTTCTCCCTTACCCTTGTGTGGGAAGAGTAAATCCCCACTACATTGATTTTGGTCTTGGTATTGTGACCTGCTTTGGATAATGAAATATGATTGAGTATAACATAAACTTCATGGAGGCAGAAGTTTGAAGAAGCATGATATGTTTCTACCAGTTTTTTCATTCTTTCCCTCTTAGAAGATCAGTGTGCTCCAAATACCTTCAGCATAGGTTCTGAAATTTGGAGACACCAGTGGAACATACTCACAGCTGGTAAAAGAGCCCACATTTATCATGAGTGAGAAATAAATGTTGCAAGCCACTGGGATTTTTGGAGTTGTTTGTTACCGCATCAAAGCTGACTAATACAAAGTCATTCTGGATGAGTACATTTTCCAGATAGCTAAAGGGTTTATTTCTTAGAGTGCGAGTATAATTTAAAAATGCACACTTTATTAACCAAAATTACATTACTCAATCCATGGCCTTTAAAAAGTTAAATGACTTTTTAAAACTCCTTTTTGATGACTTTTCTTTTTTTTGATGATTTTTCTTTTCTTTTTTCTTTTTTTTCTTTTTTACCATTTATGATTAATTATAAAATGCTAACCTAGATACAGTTTATTAAAATTTGGATTTTGTTGAAAATTTTTGTATGAAATGATATGCTTCTTGAGATTAAGAAGAATGCTGTACACATCTTTGTATCCTTGATACCTAGAATTAATGCCTAGCCCATACCGGACTCAATAAGTATTTGTCGACAGCATGTGGCAAATGAATGCAAGAATAACAACAAAGTGCTACTATCACATTCTCAGTGATGGAGAATTTCTGCTTTGGGGACTGAAAGGATGACATCTCATGTAAGGACACTACTGGCTGACAAGAGTTAATGGTGGAGTGGAGGCGGGAGACTGTGAGTGCTCGGCTTTGCTGGTGGGTTTTGAGTTAGCCAGAAAGATTGGGGAAAATGAAGAACAGAGGCATGTGAGGTGCACTCTGTAGTTACAAGGACTCAGCAGAATGCTGCAATGCATCATGCTTATTATAACATTAAACCTCCCCTTTACCATCTTTAGGCACTAGGCATCTGAGCATGAAAGTCCCTTCTTTTTTTCCTGTTGGTGCATATTCAGAGGAACAGAGAAGTCCAAGAGGAGAAGGACAGGTGGAGGGTGAGCTCGCGGATCTCAGGAAGGGCCTCGGTTTCCCCAAATCGGCAGGGACTGGCTAAACTAGAGAGAAAGGAGGGCCCTTGTGCTGGCCAAATAAGTGGGACAGCATGGCTGACTGGGAAAGGCTTCAGCTCATTAAAAAGAGAAGGAGGAGGGGGGAGAAGAAGGAGCTATCTTATCACTTGGAGCTACATGACAGTCTGAAACCAGCTACTGACTTCTGTTGGGATCCCATACTTAGAACTAGACTTTTTGCCTCATCATCTACATCCTGTTATCCCTCCTTCTATAATTATTATTATTATTTTTTGAAGTAGTAGGTACAGCATTGTCGATCTGCATTCCTTAAGTTTCCACCTGCCTCACAATCTTCAGAGTCTCAGCAGAGAGGCAAGCCCCAGACACAAATAATGACAGAGCAATTCTCTGCCTTCTCCATTGTCCCTGACTCCTCCCATTTCTGCATCACATCCCATCACGAGCTGTTATTGAATTTCTCTCTGTGGGTTCTCTGTTTGGGATCTCTGCTAAAAAAA
>KE775194.1:0-14346 GCA_000465285.1 Eidolon helvum | reverse complement strand
TCCTCCCTCTCTCCCTCTCTCTCTCCCCTTCCTCCTTCCTCCACATACAACACACATGTACATGATGCAGCTTAATTATGTGTGTGTGTGTGTGTGTGCGCTGAACCATTCGAGAGTACGTTATAGGCATCATGACACTTGATCACTAAATGCTTCAGTAACTATATCGTAAGGTTAAAGACATTCTCCTACATAATCACAATGCAATGGTCACACTCAAGAAACTCAGCAGTGATATACTACTATTCCTAATACACAATTTGTATTCAAATTACTCCAATTGTCTCAATATTGTCTTTTATATTTTTCCTTTTATCCAGGATTCAATCAAGAGTCACATATGGCATGCCTCTTTACTCATCATGCTTCTTTAATTTTCTTCAATTTAGAAACATTCCCTAGTCTTATCTTTCATGATTATGACTTTGTGAAGAGCCAAGGATGATTGTTGGCAGAATGTCTTTTGAGTTGAATGTGTCCAGTCGTTTCCTTATGAGTTAATTGTGTTTAAACAGTTTTGTCTGGAGTATTCTGTGGGTGACATTATCTTCTCTGTGTCTGACATCAGAAGACTTACAAGGCCCATTTGCCCTTTTATGATGATATTAATTTTTACAGTTAGTTAAGGTGGTGCCTGTCATATTTCTCCATTATAAATGTGCCTTTTACTAGAAGCTCATGCTTTGAAGTCTCATTTTGCATTTTAACTCTGCCACTTACTAGTCATATGGAATTTGTCAAGTTATGCCATAACTCATCTTTCAGTTCTTTATCCATTGGGGATAATCACACTCTCTTCTAGGGACAGCGTAAGGATTAGGAGTGATGATACAGGTAGGTAGGCAACAAATGGCAGTTATTGTCGTTTTGCTGGGAGTACAGCATAAGTTTGGAGTTATGCAGACCTGAGTTCAAATTTTGTCTTTTAAGTTACTTAGGTGTCGGTTATCTTCTGCAGAGGTCAGCAAACTTACTGTAAAGGGCGAGGTAGTAAATATTTTAGGCTTTTCAGGCCGTGTGGCCTGTGTTGTTGTGACTACTCAATTCTGCCATTGTGGTGTGACAACAGGCGGATGTAATGTGTAGACCAGTGGGCAGACTGTGTTTCGATGAAACTTCATTTATGGTCACTGGAATTTCAATTTCATATAAACTTCATGTGTCATGAAATGTTATTTTTCTTTTGACTTTCCTCCCTAATGATTTAAAAATGTAAAAAAACATTTGTTACAGCTTGTGGGCTATAACAAAAACAGATGCAGGCAACAGGCTGTATTTGGTCCACTGGTCATGATTTGCCACCCCTTATCAATTATTTGCTATAATTTTTACTTTTTTTTATTTGTGCTTAAAGCTTATGGGATTTTTAAGATATCGAACTGGGCAATAAATTGCAAAAATTAGCCACCAATTATCTGCATCTTCTCCCACCAAGAGGTTGAGTCTATTTCTTACTCTCTTTAAATCTGGCCTATCCCGGTGATTTCTTTTAACCAGTTAAATGTGCTGGGAGGGATGTTGGGCAGTTTCCAAGCCTAGGACTTGGCAGTTTTGTAAGACTCAATTTTGTCAGAAAATCTTGTGATCCTGTGTTCAGGCTACCCTGATGGATAATGAGACAGTATGAAGAGAAGCTTCAAATGTCTCAACCATCCCAGTTTTCCCATGAGGGTCTTAGATATTTGAGTGAACCTAATTGACATCATAAGGGGTGGAGATAAGTTGCCCCAGCAGAGCCCTATTCAAATTGCCAACCCACAAAATCATAAGCAATTAAATAATTATTCTTTTAAACCAATAGGTTTTAGAGGAGTTTGTTATACATCAAAAGCTGACTGATACAAGATGCTAAAATATATCATAAAGGTTGGTATTGGAAGTTGAAATAAAGTCAGACACTTGAGATGAGTCTTTTCCTACTTCATCTAGTTCAGAGGAAGTATGCTATAAAGGAGACTAGGAATAAGAGGACGGTACGCAGTAGGAGAAAAAGGCTATCCAGAACATGAGAAGGAGACAGAGGTACATGTTGGCTAAAGCTAGCCAGAGAAATAGACTTTGTCACAAGTGTTTATGAACCGTAGGAATAATTGTGTAGACAACCAAAAAGAAAAACATGGGTACCATGAATAGTTCTAAATTTGAGTTTACATTAGTGATATACTTCAAGCTGTAAAAGGAATTGATACCCTGAATAGCTATATATTTTTAATTATGATTATCCTGTGCATATGGATCTCTTTTTCCATTGCATTATAATTTTTAAATTATAATCAAACTGGACATAAATGGAGACTGTGGCCGATGGTAAGGAGATGAGAATATAATAAAAACAGAAGCATCAGAGGTACAGACTGGGACCTAATGAAGGCATTGCAGCTTTCACCAGAGAGAGCACAATTTAAAGAACTGAAGCTCCAGGGAGAGTGACTAAGAAATAAAGTTGTGGTCCAACGTCACTAACACATGTGTACATGATATAGCTCCAGACTTGAAGTCAGAGTCCTTGACTTTTGTCCTGAAACTGAAGCCAACTCCCCGTGTCCATCTCGCTCTTAAATATGCCTGCTGCCATCTTGCTTTTTCATATTGTTGAATCTCAGGGTTTCTTTTTCTCTCATTTTAATGGTTTGTTATTTAGAATCATCCATATCAATCTATTTATTTTTACTTTTAGCTTTTTGCTTGTGAAATATCAATAAAATATTGCTTGCTGCCTTTTAGGATCAGACACAGGACTAGATTGGAGTCTTTTTAGTACCAGTGAATAGTAAGACATATTGCTATTTGTATCATCCATTCATGAAATAACTATTGCATGCTTACTAGGGACTAGGCACCCTTCTGGATTCAAGAAATAGAGCAGTGATCACAAACTTCAGGGACTTTACAGTTAGTTACTCATTTACTTAATCAATATTTATTAAACTACTTTGTACTAGGTTTCAGTTTACTAACTGAAATTTCAAAATAGAGACTTGGCAAAAGGGCAAAATATGTTCATTTTTACCAGAGATTTTTTTTTTTCTTTCTTTATCAAGACAGGTAGGGATTGTTATAACCAAAGCCTAATCTAGAATCAGCCACATTGGCAAAACTGCAGCGATTCCCTCAAAATCATTCTTTTCTGTTATCTTTGCCCTCTGCCATTCTTCACAGGTGCCTCTGCACAGCTCTTCTCCTGCCATGTCAGAAATGTAAGAGAGAGCCGGGCTAATCCTGTCTATAAAGCCAGTTCCCTGCATTCCCCTCAGACTTTATGCAGCAATATAAATCTCAGATAACGTGTCCAGGTTAGCAGAGTTACTTAAAGAAGCAGACAGTCAGTGTGGCACATTTATTAACATCATATATAACAGGGCTGTAACTGTACAGTAACTTCTATTTAGTCAAAAAGATGGGGGAAAAGTGCTGCTGAGGTTTATGGGGCTAGCTCTGGATGAGGGAGGTGAGTTATACCCAAATAGCTCTTGTGTATCATAAGCTAGAAGCTAATAAACCATCTTTAAACTGTACACTGTCCCTCCGTGAGAAGAAATGGATCTATTATTTTCTTTCTTTGGAATGGCATCATGACTTTCTCTCTCTCTCTCTCGGGGGGGGGCTCTCTCTCTCTCTCTCGTGCACGTGCACACACATGCACACATGCACACACAATCACACAATCCTGAGCAGGTTCTGGCTGATCTCAACGAAAGCTTTTCTGCTCACACATGACACAAGGCAGGTCATTGAGGGAAGGGAAAATGCTTTATAGGCTGGACGGAAACTGGTGGGATATCGTGTCAACACCAAGAGAGTTGTAGATCATAAATTGTCATCTCTATTTTACAACTATGAGAGTCCGTGGCTCGGTAACTTAGTTAATTGAAGCTGCAAGCTTCAATGAGGCAGTTAAGCACTTATGACAACACAGTGCTGTACTGTAATTATGTGTATGCATATCTGCCTCTCTCCCTGGACTGTGAACCTTTGGGAGCGTGCATTGTCTTATTTATCTTTGTATTTCCAGTGACTCAAGGCATTTGTATATTTAAAAAAATCTTTCTAACTTATCCTAAGTATACTTTTTGTTTTTTCTCCCCCCACTTCCCCAATGGTGACAACTACTATGTCTGTCTACTGTACTACAGAATCCTCATTTCAATATCTTGCCTGTAGGAAGATAATATAAATATGTATTGACTCAAATGAAATGGCCAGGGCCGATATTCTTTCCTTGGAGGGTATCAGAGAAGATAGGGATATGCTCATCTTTCTTTCAGTAGCAACAACATTAAGTACTAATAATAGAAACATCTGTAACAAGGTGACTTCTAAATGCCCTTTGTAGATGATATTGGTACAGGAAACTCACAGATGCTCTAAGTTCTAAGCTCTTGGATGCACAAGTCTCTTCCCTGTATCCTCCCCTTCCTCTCCTTGGTTACAGATTTTAGGCAACCTGTTTTCTTCACTGTATTTAGTTGCACTAATGAGCACCATGCCATGAAATTCTGATATATGGAACAGCAAAGCGTACAATATAATAAAAGAGGGAGGACTATTGATATCAAAGATGGATTCTTTGTATTGTAAAAATGTTTCCAAGAAATCCCTATAAATAATTCCTATGGCATGTTTATAATATTGCTTAATTTAACACAGTTAAATTTACATATAATCCTCCCCAATTTATTAAACAACTTTTAATATTGTCTATAGTGATCCTAAAATAACATAAGAATTTTCTCAAGTAATGAAAAATAAACTGTAGCTCAGAATCTGCTCCACCAAGCCCACTGGATCCAGTTACACGGCCTGTGACCTCTAGTTGAAGAATCTGCATCACGTTGGAATGGAGCTCAGTATCACTCAGTGACTGTTTTCTTCTTCACTTATTGCTGGTGCCCTATACATGTGTGTAAGAAAATCTACATGTGTGATATTGTGCATTCTCTACTGTGCCCCCAAAGTGATAAAAATGTGACCAGTGCTTCTGCTACAATATACTAAAGCAGAGAGACATCTTTGGAAATGATTCTGGAAGTACTAGAGAAAGAGAGAGAGCAAGCCAGCATGAGAAAGCACCAGCCAGAGAGCATCTATTTTTGTCATTTTACAGAGCTACTGAGAATTCATTTTAAGGTTAGACTTTGCTAAAGAAGAAAATAAGTTAGTAATTTTACTCGGAAATGATTTTGTGCTGAAATTGCTTTATCCCTTGACACTTCTTTGCCTTATGCCCTATTTTTTTTCCTTTTTTGTTTTTAGATGGGTTAGCAAGTACTAAGCAACCAATAGGTAAGAGTGTTACTTTCTAGGCACATAGTAAAGACATTTCAGAGATGTTCTCATGTTTAAACATTATAGCAGAATTGTCTATATTCTGAGTGCAGAAAGGAGGCTTCCACAAAACTAATTCATTAAGCCTTATTTAAAAATCCCTCTATAGGGAAGGCTAAGCATTTTTTCATTTGACGTGTTATAAAACAATTCATGCTTTGAGGAGATGGTCATACTAGATAAAGTCTATAGTCCTTCTAAGCTTGGACTTATGGCTTTACTCTGACTTTGATACTAGGAGACAGTTGAGCCTTCAAACAAATATTTGGGTGATTCCCTCTCGTTAGCTGCCATATGTGGCCAGAGCTGAGTCTTGGCAGGTTAGGAGAACCTCTGTTTTCTCTAAACAAAGAAGTCAAGAGTCAATGGTAATAGCAGATATGAAAAGGAGAAACAGAGACTAGAGCTGGTTTGGGGAGCTTTTTTTGACATTAGGAAAAGGATGCAAAGAGGCAGGCTGTGAGAGGAGCAGGATGGGAAATGACACTCTGCATTCTTGCAGTGCCTGGGGCAATAGATATGTGCATCTAGGAAGCTCTGTGTTGTAACTAGGGAGGATGGCATCATGGCTCTCTGCTTCCTGGCTTTGACAATGACTTTTGTTTCCATGTCTGAAACAAGTACATGGGCCTCACTCGCTTTCGAGAATTGGGCAGGAATGGGAAAATAAATGTGCTGGCAGCGGTCACTGTGGGTTGAAGACCACTGGCCTTGTTCATAGGGTCTGTACTTCAGATTCTTGTATGTCACTGGGGAGGTAAAGTGTTCCCCTCACCCAACAGAAACTGAATTTTCTTCCAGTGAAGAATGGGACATTTCTTACTACATTTACTATTACAAAGTAAAACTTAGGCTTAATTCAAATACATTTATAAAGCATTTGAAACAGTGCCTAAAAGACAAGTAATCAGTAGATTATCGTTATTTTGCTTAATTAACAAATAGACTCTAGTGAATTCAAATCCTTTGTAAAATTAAGATTAAAATACTCCTTTATAAAGTTGTTACAAGAACTCAAAGAAGATTAGAAATGCCTATAAAGGTGATTAATACAATGCTAACATATAAAAGGTACTCAATAAACTGGAACTACTATTAACATATTTATGTATATTTCTTATATTTTTTTATTTAGGATCTTATATATAAAGTTCTGGAAGAAACCCCACAGCAAACTATGTCTTGTGGCTTATTTTGCATACTAGTGTCAAAGGTGATGCGAGTTTTCTTTTTCAGCTGGATGATTTAGAGGTACTCTCTTCACAAGCTGTCTTCACTTTTAGAGTTTCTTGCTTTATTTGTGGGGAGATGGGTTCTTCACTCTGGTTTTTCTTAGTGACGCTCAAGAATATGTTACAAATATTATAATAATGTTTCACAAAAGCACGAAGATTTTGTTCTTAGTTGGATGCAGTAGGCTTCTCTTTCTATAGGCTGAGTTGATCAAATTTGAATTTGGGTCCTGCCAAGATGAGAGGCTCATAATCGAAGTGTCTAAGCTTGAGCACCACTCTGATCTTGTCTCTTTCCACAGAGAATGATTGGACCTGGACCAGATGGTCGGGTATGGTATTAACTCCTTCCAGAAAGCATCCGCAGTCTGTGATGCTGCACTCCTGGGCTATTATTGATGCTGCTGATTTCTTATTCCTGTAACATGGTTGTGTACGTCAGGGGACAGAGAGAGCTGTTTGAGATGTATGTGAGAGACTGTTTGTGGTACAGTGCAGCAAAGCACTTTTTATGATATATAAATTTAAGTCAAGAAATTTATTAAAGATCAACAGAAGAAATCCTGCAGCCTGCTCAAGAAAGTCATCCAGATTGATGATAATCTTTCAATATTTTTAAGTAAACTGGTAATTTATGTATACTTTCTGGTAAAAAGAGATTCAAGCAATAAGGATTAAATGAACGTCACTTTTGAACATCATTAGAAATCTCAGTCTCCTCCCCTGAGGCAACTACTGTTATTTTGTTACATACCTTTAGGATATTCTGTGTGTGTGTGTGTGTGTGTGCGCGTGTGTGTGTAAAATATATCATTTTGTGAAATTTCCCCCTACAAATGCCATACTTTATTACTTTATTTTGCAAGTTTTATTTCATTTAACACATTTAAAATTCCTATGCTCCGCAATATATATATTCCATAGTTTAATCCATGGTGGTCATTTAAATACTTTGTAATATTTTGCTATTAAGGGCATTGAGGGCCTGCCACTCAAGCCACCAGAAATATGCTGGTGTGAAGGGCAGCAGACTCACTAAGAAGTTCAGTGGTGGCTGAACTTGAACAGGACAAGGCTGATGTAGGACGGGGGGTCAGAAAACTGGACTTATTGCCCATGGGAAAATGGGGCCCTGCAGTAATAGAACCTGATGATGTTTAACTGTCTGAAGTCAGTAGATCACAATTACAATAACTGTTGGAAAGGCGGAAGGGCAGTGAAGGGGGCTTGGCCCTCAGGGAATTTCAGATGTAGTTAACAGAACATGGTTCCCAGGGGCCAAAGAAACCAGCAGCCAAACACAGTGCTGCATAAAACCTGCAACCAAAAAAAGTAAGGTGAACAGAAAGCTGTGGTTGGTAGCCCAAACAGAAAGTCATAATCCTTTGCTGCATCACAGACCAGAGGCGCTTTTTGTGTCTCATCTGGAGCCATTGGCCCACAAGGTAGCCAGACCCTTATGAGGAAGGATCTGAAATACTGTGACAAGTACCTACTGCTGTGATTCCTACATTCCTTCCCCAGAGGGACATATACATATGGCCGTTACTCAGGTGATTGATTATAAACTGAGGAAAGGAGAGTATCTATATACTTCAAGGGGCTGAATTGGCAGAGATACTTGAAGACTGAGAGCATCATCATGGACCCCCTGGTTGGAGTAGGAGCTTTACAGGGACCAGGTAATAAATGGAATCCTGGCTGAAGTCCGGCTTCCAGTGGGTTCACTATATTCATGGACAAACCCTATAGTCATTTCCTCTGTAACCAAGTCTATATTGGAATTGATATATTTGGCAGTTGCAATAACTGATATAGGCCTATGAGATAAGAGTTATCATAATGGGGAAGGCCAGGTGGAAACCTCTGAAAGTGCCTCTGGCCAAAATAGTTCATAACAAACAAAGCAGAACAATATTACATCTTTAGGGAATTGCAGAGATTAGTGGAAAGGCAAGTTCCGAACTCATCATCACTGGGACTGGAAGCTCCCCTCTCCTCCGTTTTAAACTGAATTAGTGTAGAGATGTAGGTGTGTAGTCTGAAACAGTTCATGTCAGTCAGGTCTTAAATTTAGATCTAATTCACAATTCGTTGTTGTATCTCATACATCCAGAATGACAAATTCTTGTGTCTGATGAAATAATTTTGTTTGATTATAAGAGCCTCTTAGGTTTATGGAGCAAGTCTGAGCTCATGGAAAAGTGTGACATACTTAGGTTTTGTTGGCTGTCATGGTCATGGGAGAGAAATTTCATGACCTATATGGTTCACACTTTTGAGCCTTTATTAAACTAATATTTTTAAGTAACCAGAAGAGAAGTCTTTTGCTAGAACTGAAAAGTCCTGACTTCAGCGAGTGATTTGATTCCTTTGTGGGTTTCATCTCCTGCTTTTCCCATTTTGAACAGACACATGGACATTTCTTGGGAGATGATGGGTTGAGCTGAGGAGATGTGGATGGATGTGGGCCCATTTACTATCCTCATAGGTTTTTGGTTCACCCCTTTGGGACACCACATCTCCTTAATTCTCATCCTTGGCCTTTTGGTACTAGTTCCAAAGCAAAGCAACATGGGAATTCTTAGGTTAGACTGTATAGGTGACAAATGTCTGAAGTTTCCTGTGGATCTGCTTTACTGAGGGCTTTAGTCCCTGAAGAGGGGAATTGAAGATCCAAACACCTCAATTAGCAGTTGTTTTGAGCATCCATTTTTGGACCCAAGGATGTTTGGTTAATTTTACAGTTGGCTTTAGCTGAGGTCATTATTGAATATCTCATGCATAAATTATGCCACATTCAAAATGTGAAAATTCTCATTTTGGCAAAGCAGCTCAAGTGGAAAACTGAAAATCACCAAATAGAAAATTAGCAAATGTTTGTCCCGTCACAGCTCAAGCACACGATGGTCTTTCTTCCCCTGAACAAAATTATCCTGGTCCCTTAGGCAATGTATGTAGCTATTTTACTACATCCCAGGGGAAAGGTACCCCACGACTATGAATGATTTGATTATTAAATCGTGAAAGGCAAGAGTTTAAATAAGAGAGATAAGAACGCCTTCAGGAGACTCACTGGGGATGCCAGGACTTAGCTCTATGCATAATTCAGCCCCACTCAATATTCTGAACGTCGATGAGTTTGGGATGGTGTTCTGGAGGCGGGCTCAGATAAATGCAGCTTGGTTAAGACTCCACACAGGAGAGCTCTCTTCCCATCTTAGATCACATTTTGTTCAGTGAGTCGATATTATGCAAGTTGAACTACGGGTAGAGACTAGAGGAAACTTCTAAATATCAGGCCATTTTTATTCTTTCCTCTTATTTCACTGCTTGATTTTCATTGCTAATTTACAGTATTTCAATATAATACTAACCCCTTCCTCCTTTTTTTCCATAAGGAAGTGTCTTGTAACACCCTTCTTTATCCTCTGGGTATGGTTTTGCTTAATGTGGAGAGAAAGAAATGAGTTAATACTTGTCTTTGAATTTAAAAACTAACTTTTAAAGCCCAGGACAAAGATATTGTATTTGAGAGTAAAACATGTATTTATGGATGATGTGTTACTAGAATCTACTTTTTGTTTTGTTGCTTCATTTTGCGTTTTGCGCGCCAAAATTATTTTTTGTTTTGAGCACTAAATAATAGATTTGGGGCTAATCCATGAGATGTAAGTAACAAGTAAGACTACTTCATCTCTGAAAAGTAACTGAGGGCTGGGCCTGGGAGAAGGGAGGCCACTCAGAAGAAATATGACTACTGCTTAGGCTTTAGTGAGTCACTGTTCCCTCTCTACTGCCAGTCTCTAGTTATGAGCAGGGGATTGATAGAAACCCCAGCGAGATTTGGGGAGGGAATACGTGGGAGAAAGTACCCATACTCAGACCCTGAGTGAAACTCAGGAGAGTGAGCAAAGTGCTCGGGTTTCCTTACTCTGAGAGAGCAGCTGTTTGTGGAAAGGGCAGTGTGCTATGTGCAGGAAGTGAAGGGACTAGGGCAGCCCCCTGAGACTTGCACAGGCCCAGATATTCCCACGGGGCAGGGGCAAGAAAGTAGCTAAAACAGGGTGAGCAAGCCTGAAAGAGCCTAAAACTAGAAGAGGCAACGTGACCTCCAATAGGGACCTGATGACCCGAGGTCATGGCAGGACTATGGACATCAGCACCAGATACAGCAGGGACTGCAGATCATGGGACAAGTTAGATGTTAGTGGTAGGACGAGAAGACCCAAGGATGACTGTGGACCAGGAGAAGCCCCAAGGATGACTGGGGCCCTGTTGCCTCCCCCTACCACTGTCTGATGCTGTATCAACTCCTCCCCTGCCTAGCCCTTCAAATGGCTGAAAAATCTTGAACTGCCCTATCTTAAGCCTATATTGACTGAGTTTACTGAGAATAGACTGAGTATACCTGGGTATACTAAATAAATTTTTATTAGTAGTAGAAAAAAATAGATAATTGAGACAGAAAAATATAAGAAAATTGAATTTTTGTATTTTTTTGTGGCTTTTGAAATTCACAATCATTTCAGCTGGGTTTAATACGCAAACTGTATTTTTCCTTGGGAAACTCCAGCCTTATTCACAGCTGCAATCACTACATCTCTCTAAAAGTCTTCTCTGGTGCCCTTTGTACCCCAAGGTGGCAGTGAAATTTCTTTCTCACACTTACGTGCCCCAGTATTCAATTTATTTATTTTATAATGTTTCTCACTGTAGTTGTATTCAATTTATTTATTTTATGATGTTTATCACTTCTCACTGTAGTTATTTTTATGCACTGTAAATACATTATTTATATATTATACACCAGGATACTTATTCAGAGAGGTTAAGTTGTTGATAAATAGTGAATGCCAATTTACGTCTTCAGGTTTCTTCGGTTTATAATGCTCTACTTTTGTTGTTTCCTTTCAGTGGTCATTAATCCTGGTGTTATATTGGAACCACCCTAGATTCTTATAAATTACTAAATGCACCGGCCCAATCTGTACCCAAGTCAATAGCCCAGAAAATTAATTCTTGCCTCCTGCTCTCCCTCCCTCTTTCTGTCTGTTCTTCCTTCCTTCTTCAGTGCTCAATGCCCTCTCCCTCTCTTTCACCCGTGCAGTCTTCCACCAAATTTCCCCCTACTTCAGCTCTTTCTCCTCTTTGTTTCTATGACAGACACATGGCCTAACACTTCCTTCATTAGCTTTTTAGATCAACCAAGGGTGGGATAGCCAGCAAAAAATCCAGTTGAAGCCATTAGCAATATTGGATCCCATTTGATAAAAGACTTTCTGAGTAATCGATTTTTAACCCTTTTGTTCCTTTATTACTTATAGAAATCAAAGCCAGAGTGAGAAACAGTGTTTCTGCATAATGAATAAAAATATTGGATGAGGAAGTAATTAGGCTGCAAGCTCATAATGATGGTCACCTAGAGGCCTGGGGAAGGGGGCTGTTTGTCTTTATTGACCCTAGAAGATGCACCAGAGGACTCTGTTCTCCCAATGTCCTGTCTAGAAACTGATGATTCATAAAACTAATCATCACCACCATTACTGTGACAAGGATTGTTTTATGTGATGACTGTATTTCTAGTGAAAGGGTCGAGAACTATGTTGCTAGGAAGCAACACCAAGGCCTGTCGTTTATCTCCAAGTTGGCAGAAAGTGGGTACTGGGCTAGCTGCATCTCTCTGCACACTGAGCTGTTCGTGTCTTTGTTATTCCAAAATTGACATACAAGTGTGGATAGGGACAGTGCCTCTATGTCCACCTCTGTGAGCTGGGGAGTGCCAGACAGCAAAGGAAGGAGGGACAGATGACAGCAGGCTAATGGTCATCACTTGATAATGAACTTTATTTTTCTTGTCCATCTGTTTTGATTCCAGCCACCCCTTCCCTTACCATTCCTGAACTATACATCTTGGGAATATAAAGCTCATTTGTTAGCACTTTGTTAATAGTGTCTTTTCTGGACCCTGGAGCCTGGGTTTGCTTTTCTAGGAGTGATGGGTCAGGCTGTCGTTGCTGGATTTTTGAGCCAATCTCGTGTGCCTTTATATTAACCATGTGTCTTTGAGCAAATCATTTCCCACCTGTAAATCTCAGTTTCCTCAGTCACTTAGTCGAGATGAGAATAATGGCACTCTGCCCCTGTGACCTGGGACACCTGTCTTCACCTTCGCCATTGGACCAAAACCTCATTTCCTTGGCCTGTGTGAGATCCCGGCAGCACACTGCTTTGAAATGCATGGTGTCAAATTCTTCCATGAAGCTTTTCATTCTTAGAATCATTTTGATGTAGATCACTACTTGCTGTGCTCTCATGTTTCATTTTCATCCACACAAATGGAGAGTTTTCATTTTAAAACATCTATACTTTTTGAAAGAAAAAAGATTTCAACCACATTGGGGGGTGTTTTTACCATTTGTGCTGACTTGTTCAACCTCTCAATAACTGGCAAAATGATGACCACTGACACTGTTACTAGCTCCAAATACTTGTTTATATTTTACTGGTGTAAAGCTGAAGTTTCCAGGGCTTACAGTATATAATTATGAGTATGTATTGTTTATGTTATCAGTCTGATGCTGGCTGCATTTTTCCAACTACAGACACACTGCAGAATATACCTTATTTTAATGAAACTGAATGATTACAATCTTCAAGAGTCTTATTTAGAATAAATTATGTAGATAGACGGCATGGCTTGAAAATTTGTAGAGTAAGAGATAATGCATTTAAGTCACCCAGCTCGTCTACGGTCATGCTACCTTGAATAAGCCCGATCCCATCTGATCTTGGAAGCTAAGCAGGGCCGGGCCTGGTTAGAACTTGAATGGGAGACCACCTAGGAAGACCAGGTTCTGTTGGTCTAAAAAAATAAAAAATAAGAGATTGTGAACTGACAAGGGCCTTGTAATCTGTGAGGTGAACCAAGGGTTGCCTTACCAAAAATAAATAAATAAAAATATAAAAGAAATAAAAATTAAATCACCCAGCTCATAGGGGGATGCTCAGTACACAGTAGGGAAGTATGGTGATCCTTAGACATTTTACTTAGTGCTAGCTCTGTGCCTAGGTCTAGTTTGTAGCTGGGAATACATGGGTGGGCATTGTCTCTACCCTCAGGGAATTTAGAGCCTGCTGTATTTATTAAATGGCTTTAGACTCCTTTTTGGTTATATGACCACCTGTGGAGACAAACTTTTTATTGCTTAGAGCAGAGCAGGGTGGCAGGTAGCCTGGCCTGAGGTTGAGTTAAACCTTGTCTTATCTTTCCTCTAATCCACCCTCCTCCAGTTCCAAGGCACTCATGCCCCAACTGTTTACTGGGCTTCTCACCCACAATATAACAACTTGTCCTGTAAAAATTAGGTTCCAAAAGTATCTCTTTCCATGCTATTTCCCAATTAAATTCATATATTGAAATCAGTAGCTTTATCTAAGTAATGAGAAAGTAATCTTATTAAATACATTCATCTTACGTATGTTACTAAAGGGATGAGTCAGAGGTTGCCCAAATTTTATATTTATTTCTTTCGATTAGGTTATTCGACAATCATTTATTGATCCTGACAGATACTAGAAATACAAAATAAGGAAGATATAGTACTGGTTTCAAGGAATTTACATTTAAAAACTTTAAAAACTTTTTTGGGCTAAGTCATAGAACAGTGAAATTATTACTTTATCCTGTGCTGAAGCCAGGTCATCTCTGCATATTCCAAATATGTAGTTTTATGAACAAAATTATATATTTTATATGTTACATTGTTATAAATTATATATTATAAGT
>KE775192.1:48140-65266 GCA_000465285.1 Eidolon helvum | reverse complement strand
AGACTCTGTCTACTCACAGGTCACACAGTTCTCAACAATTAATCATATGTCAATGCTCATTCATTTATTTAACAAATATTTATTGAGTTTTTACTATGTGTAGTAAAAAGCCCAAGTCCCTACCCTCAAGAACTTAAAACAAATAACCCCAATACTTACGTAAGACACACACATAGATTAATAGGAGAGCATTATCATAAATAATTGTGACCCTGAGACATAGCACAGTGCTTGGTGCACAGTGGGTCCTCATAGCTTTTTAAATAAATGTTGTATGACTGAATGAATACTTGTTACATTAGCTAAACATGACTCTTTAAAACACTCAAGAATAAGAAGATATATTATTCTTAACCTACAGTAGTTCCCCCTTATCTGTGGGGGATACATTCTAAGACCTTCATTGGATGCCTGAAAGTGCAGATAGCACCAAATCCTATATATACTATGTTCTTTCCTGTACATACATACCTATGATTAAGTTTAATTTATAAATTAGGTACAGTAAGAGATTAACAACAATAACTAATAATAAAATAGAACAATTATAACAATGTACTGTAATAAAAGTTATGTGAGTGCAGCATTAAGTAAAATAAGAGTTACCTAAACCCAAGCACTTTGATATCCCTATAGTTGATCTGATAACCGAGATGGCTATTAAGTGACTGACAGGCAGGGAGCATATACAACATGGAGACTCTGAACAAAAGGATGACAAAGTCTTGGCCAGGACACAGCAAGACAGCATGAGATTACAACATGGAGACTCTGAACAAAGGGACGACAAAGTCTTGGCCAGGACACAGCAAGACACCATGAGATTTCATCACGCTGCCCAGAACAGTGTGCGACTGAAAACTTGGGAATTGTTTATTTCTGGAATTTTCCATTTAATATTTTCAGACAACAGTTTATCATGGGTAACCAAAACCACGGGAAGCGAAACCATGGATAAGGGGGCACTGCTGTACAGAAGAACAATTTATAACAAAAAAAGCCAACGACATATTTTATATATTTTATAGCGATTTGCTTTTAGTTCAAACAGAGCCTACCTCGTAGGAAAATTGTAAGAGATTGAAACCTAAATGGCTGCGTGTTAGAATATCCTTGAAAAGCATGAAGTGCCTTTGCAGGAATTATTTCAACTATCTGTTTATCTTAAGGCAAAGAGCAAAAAAAAAAAAATGTTATTAGAATATACATTCAACTTAATTCCCACAATATCAGACTCTATTTAAAAAATTGTAATTACAGAATGTAAATGCATTTTTACCACCAAGCACTCTAAATTTTCTGTCTTCCTGAAGTGAAGATGAACACAGATTACACAAAAAGTCATTTCTTATTGTTGCCGATTCTGTAGCACCAGGCACATGCACTCTAATATACTGAAATCCTGAAAGAAAACAAAGATAAGCTAAATTTGCCTTTAGATTTAGCTATTCATTTTCAATCCTTTAAAATTAATCTAATTCAAAGTACAATTAATACAATTTTGTGTGTAGGTTCAGAGCAGTTCAATTAACAACTTATTGCACGGCTATTTTTTTTTTTTGTTAACAAAAGTAATTTTTATATTAAAAAAGATAAAACAACTGCATCATACATTATATATAATATACTTATTGTCAACAGTATGCCATGCTGAATAAAAAGGTAAAGACCTTGAGCATAATCGAATACAGCTGTCTCTCTCATGTAAAATTAGAAAATCATTGTGCCATGGCTATTTCTTGCCAAACACTGTGCCAAGACACTGGTGATATGGATACTTAAACACACAATTTCAACAGCGGAGATGAGAAACAGGTAATTCCAATATGCAGTATTCATTTATGAAGTGCTCAGAGAGAAGAGCGGAGGGGAATCCAGCCTGATGAGAGGTAGGATGAAAGGAAAGAAGTCCTGGAGGAGGACTGAACTGAAGTTACACCAAAGGGCTGTGAGAGAATGTTATATGGAGTGGGAACAACATGAACAAACACTCAAGAAACAATGTGAAAAGAACAAGCACTTCAGCAATACAAGAGCACCTGTTAAACTGGTGGGAGAGGAGGGGAAAAAATGCATTTCTAGATTATGAAAAGTAAACATAAACATCGGGAGACATCAAATTTTCTTCCATTCTTTCTACGCTATGTATATTTTATAACTAATTGTAAACGTGATCTAGGATTAAATGATAAATTGCTTAATGTTTTGATTTTACATTTTAATATTTACCTTTTGAAAGAGGGCATGCTTCATCCGAACAAAGAAATCTTGCACCTTGTGTATACTTGGTTACAGTTGTCATTGCAATCACAATTCCTTGCATCATATAAAATCTTTGAGATGTATAATCAAGTGGAAACTCAGAAAAATCAAGACTATAACTTGGCAGAGGAGGTAAATGTGTTAACTTCAGCACTATATTAATCTAATAAGAACATAAAAATGGTATTAATAAAAACAGATCCAATTGGACTTGTATTACAATATGTAAGTGTATTTGTAGGGTAAATCAAGTAAGTGATTTGTTAGTGTTAAGAACCAAAATTTTAAGCATAAGAAAAATGGTATTTAAAAATAAAATTAAAGAAGTAAAACCCTTATCATCTTGCAACTTAATTGAAATATCACTATGAACTCATAACTTTTCCTTAAAAATAGACATTTCCTGCCAAACCCATTGAAAAGACTTATAAAATAATAACAATCCAATAGCAATGAACGCTTCTACTGCCCTGACTGTGATCTCTAAATGTAATTTTTCACTAAAAAGAAACAAGGCTCCTCAGGGGAAATGACTGACTACAGGTCTGGGGCAGAAAAGATACGAGATAAACCTAGTGCATTTCCTTGTGCCAGAAGCCAAGGGAGCGTTAAAAACTAATGGGCTGTTTCAAAAGGAGACAAGAGCAAACTTTAGGGGACTCTCAGTGAGCAAAGGCACGATAAGATAGCATCAAAAAGAATGACAAAGATTCATTGAAATATATCAGATATATTTAAAAATTCATGAGTTCCTCATAATTAAGAAAAAAGGAAAACCAAAAACCAAAAAAAGTATTGGTTATCACCAGAGGCTGCTAGATTTCAACTCATTACTCTCTGAAAATTTATACATGGAAATAATTAAACATTTATTCTGCCTTTCTTGTATAAATTGTTTTTCAGGGTAACCAAGTAGTTGATGAAAGAAGACTTCTCTTAAAGAATAATTTCAGGTAAGAAAATCAGAATGATAAAATTAGAAAAATTACAATCTTGCGACTCCTAATGAAATAATGGATTCTAGGAAATGATTATCTATGGCTGCAAAAACCTTAAGGTGCAAGTTGATAGGAGACTGCATACTGGAAGGGATCCAGCTGACATCACCCAAACCCACTGATCAATTGTGGCATTGCTAAAATTGGGACAACAGATAGTATAGTTCTCCTAATGAAATGCAATATGAAATACATGAAATGGACTATGATGTATTTTTGTCAAAATAAGTTGAATCTGTGTCTAAGGAAATCTTTAGAGCCAACTTCTATTTCCTAGAAATGTGGCATATAGGGGGATAAGTTAAATATCACAGGAACATAATCAGACAAATCCAGATTATGAGACATTTTACAGGACAATTAACTAGTTTCTTAAAAAACTCAATGGTATAAAAAGGGGGAGAATATGGCTCTAGATTAAAAGAGACTTAGTGAGATATAAGAACTAATTATAATATGTAGACCTTGTTTTGATTCTGATTTGAACAAATCAACTGTGAGATATTCTTGAGACCCGGATTGGATATTATAATGATACCAAAGAATTACTGTTATCTTTGTAAGGAGTGATAATGGCATTGTGATTATGTAAAAAAAAAGTCCACAAGTTTTAGAGGTTGATACTGAAGTATGTAAGGGTGAAGTAACAAACTATCTAGGATTTGCTTTTAAATATTTCAGAAAAATATTGATGATGCAGGTATAGCAAAATACTTTAAACTATTAAATCTGAGTGATACATGGAAGTTCATTATATTATTCTCTTTATTTTGGGGTTTGTTTTAAATGTTTTATTATTAAACTATTTAATGTTATAATGTGATAGTGATAATGCTATAATGTTATAATGTGATAATGAAGGAAGTAAAGATGCTGATGTAAGATATTCCATTGAACTTTGAAAAATGGTAATCTTTTTTAAAAAACAAAGAATATAAAATTATTTATTTACAAGTCATCTGAAACTATTGTACCTTAGTTTTATTCGTTAAATTTAGCAAAAACTTACCTGAGTTTCAGTCTGTAAGTGTCCAATTAATGACAAAGTCTTAACGGCAATAAAACACACCTGTAATTTCAAACAAATGAGTTACCAAAAATTTCATGCAGCATAAAATTATTTCTTTCTTTAACTTACCGACTGAAAAACTTGAGAAGCTTCTAAAGGCTGGTGTAAAATGTGATTTCCAAGTTCGGCATCTAATTCAACAACATCAGAAGGATTTATTAAAATATTGAATCGATAGACAGCATAACTTTGTTTCAAATCTGTAAAAACACACAAATATATAAATGAGGACAGTTATATATAGGAATTTATTTTAAAGTTTCTAAAATAAAATCGCCTTTGCTGAACATACCATTGTAGTACTTGCAATCATCTATAAACTTCTGGAGCCCTCCACTTTTGTCAAGATAGATAAGAGCTGCCTCTTTCATTTTTAGAGTTGACATTTTCTCCTGATGATTCTCCTCTATTACTAACTGGTTTAATCACAAATGCTGGTGAAAAAGTACAGATGATGAAACTCGTAGAAAAGATGTGAACATCTAGAAATAAAATACAAATTTACATTTGAAGGTCTCTAATGAAACTTAAAATTGAGAGTGAAATAAAACAAAGTAAAATTCCCAACTTTAAGAAATTCCTACCCAAAGAGAAACACAACTTTGTTTTCTTTTGCGAAATAACATTTTTATCAACACTAGCTTATGAGATTTTCCACAGATTACAAATTTAAGAACAGGAGCCTCAAATGTCCCTTTACAGATTAGGTATTAAAAAAAAAAAAATGATGCTTGAAATAAATATTGGATAATAAGGTCCCCTTGCAGGCATTCATTAAAAAATGAAAGTGGTAAAAGTTGTTTCATAAATTCAATCTAGGTAACAAAGTGTAGTTAACCTTAGAAATCCATGAACTTGAGTCTAAACCCAGTATTTCCTATGGAGAAATCACCTGACCTCTCTTGGTTCAGTATCTTCATCTGTAGAAAATGAAGGAACTGTATTAGATAAGGCTCTGGCTTTAGTCTTCTATCAGTGACCAACATAAAACATTAAACCACTGTAATGAGTAAAGAGTAGAATACGTAAAACTCATTTAAAGACAATAAACACTAATTGGAAACAATATATGCCGATAATTGTATTAGGTGCTAGGGATAATATGATTAAGAGTGGATCCTGTCTTCAAGGAGCTGCCAATTTAGAGGTCAGAAATAATGACTGTCACATTTATTCATTATCAAATATTTATTGGGCATTTACAATTTACTGGGTACCAGACTGTCCTAGGCACTGGAGATACATATGAGTAAAATATGGTCTCAGAAAGAGTACAGCGAGGAATGAGATATGTAAAAAATTACAACTTACGTGCTATAAATGAAATATAAATATACTGTTTAGCATGTAACATGAAATAGTTCACAAAATTTGGGGTCATCCTTGTGTAGGGGTTATAATTTTTTCTAGCGTTTTTGGACATTTTAATATGGAGGGGTCATCGAGAAGCAATAAAATTCTACTTAAGGGTGACATTTGATAGATGATTAAGATTTCACTAATTGAAGGAGAGGTGAAGAGTGGAGACAGTGTTCCAAAAACCTTCACTATTGAATCCATATCTCTACTACTTGGAGTTTAGGCCGCTTTCCAAAAAAAAAAAAAACTAATTGACTATTCCTTTTTACTAGTATATAGCGGAGAAACTTGAGTTTCTCTGCGGCCATAAGTCCGTACAATAACCTTAAAGTGTATTTTATGTTTAGGACGTTACATCTGTGCTTCATTAGAACATAAGGTTTCTGGGACTGAATGAAGGCAACGCTATTGGTAACGAAATGAACACGAGGCATCAGTCTTTAAGCCAGGGAGTGGTATTGTCAGGTTTTTATTTTGGACACCGATGCCTTCCGATAGTGTGGAATGTGGGTGGAAACAGAGGAAGAGTCAGTAATGTTTCTAGCTAGCGAGAAAGATGGCCCAATCTGGGCTATGAAATGGAATGGAGAAGATGGATTCTAGACTTTTAAAGATTTCACACTGGACTTGGTGGCCACCAGCCTGTGAGTTTTCCATGTGGGTGTGGGTGGATGTTGATGCTCTAATGGAAATATGGAACCCTAGAGAATAGGAAAATGATGAAATTCATTTGAGATATTCTGACTTTGACGGGCTCTTGGGACACCCAGATTATAGGCGTTGGGGCGACGTGAACCAGGGCTGGAGTTGAGTAACTTAAAAAGCTAGAGATAAAGCATTAGGTATCAATCATCTGTGTAAAGCGACCGTCCTTGGCGTGAATGTATTTTTCAAGGAAGGGAAAAAGTGGAGGAAAAGACATGAAAGCCTGCGGAAAGCATTGAATAAGCGAATGCGGATAAAATTCTCCCAGTCTTCCCACAGTCTCAAGAACCCAGGTGTTGCTTCGCTTGGAACAGGCGCGGGTTGTGTCTCCGCTCCTTGCCGCGCTGTCAGCAAAACACCTCACAACCAAAGCGGCTGAAAGCGAAGCCGCCTCACACCTGGGATCCAGGATCCCTCCTACCCACAGCTCCACCTCCGGTACCGCGGACCCCGCCCAGGAGCGCGTTACACCCACGCTGGCACCCACCAAGTTCCACCAGCCGCGCGCCGCCGGGAGCCTGCACTCAGGGAGGCCCCCGCACGCATGCGCGCACCTTCAGGCCGTTGGTGGCGCGAGGCCTGCTGGGAACCGCGCCTCCCAGTCACCAGGCAACCGGGGGTCTCTCCCACTTTAATCATTCCTGCTCCCTCCCTGCAAACCACAACAGAGAAAAAGAACCTTTGGTTTTCCTTATCACAGGACAAGGGTGCCCCTGTTTAAAAGCTCACTAAAAATTTTCCTGGGGGAATGCAAAATGTGTAGTTGATTTGGCAAACCTCCCGGGACTACTCTAAAGGACATAGTTACTATATATGACCCAACAATCCCAAGCTACATATTTATACATTGCACATTGATATGTGAGAGAATTTGAAATATGCTGACAAAAATTTACACATGAATGTTCATAGTATTATTAATAATAGCCAAAAGTAGAAACAACCGATGAATAAAATGTGGTATATCCATACAATGGAATGTCATTTGGTCATAAAGAGGAATAAGGTACTAATAGTATATGTTACAACATAGGTGAACATTGAAAACACTACCTTGAAAACATTACCCAAAGGGAAAAAAGCCAGACACAAAGGACCAAATATTGTTATGATTCTGTTTATATGAAATGTCCATAATAGGCAACTCTGTACAGAAAGTTTTCCTCATATAGATCTTGTACATAATTTCATTTCTACCTAAGTATTTATTTGGGGGGTGGGGTTGCTAATGTAAATGGTATTCTTTCTAATTTCAATTGTTACTTGTTCATTGCTGATAAGAAAGGAAATGACTTTTGTGTATATTTACCTTGTATCATGCAACCATGCTATAATCACTTATTGGTTCCAGAAACTTAAAAATTCTATTGAATTTTTTACATAGATATTCATGTCATTTGCAAACAAAGACAGTTTACTTGATTTTTTATATCTAATTGAAGCATATCACTAAGGGATATCTTACTAAAGCGAGTGTTAAGTGTTCAATGTCAATGTATCATTAACAAAGTTGTAATTGTTGCATTATTACTATTTACCAAGGCATAAGAGAAAAATTCAACACAGCAAAGCTATATTAACTACTATCTGGAAAGAACTGAAAAATATCCAACACACTGAGATCAAATGTGACAACTTTTATGGGTCTGTTTTCTGTATATAAGCCGCCTGGATTCCATAACTAATAAAACATAAAAATATAATATTGACAACTTATTGTAGACTTTCTCATAAAGATTTAACTAACATTGAAGTGGAAATCTCTGCTTCCTAATAAAGTGAAAATGATAAAAATGTTAGAAAAAATAAATCTATAGTACATTCTTATAAAAAATAATTAACAGTAAAACCTTACAAGTTACGTTTGGATGCAAGATTTCTAAAATCACCAACAATGTCTGGTTCTTCTGTTAAGTGGGATTATGTAGTGATATAATTCTATTTTACACTATTCCCTTAAGATTCATATGACGGTCTATCATTTTCAGTGCAATATATAAAAATAACTTATTTGTAGGACCCTTTGATTGGCTACTTCATTGCTATATCACTCTGAACTTATACTTCTCTATTGGCTTGTTTCTTTGTGTAATATTGTTTATTCTGTATCTTGATTGTGGGTAAATTAGTAAAAAGTTACATTTTGAGACAGCTATTATTTCTTTCTGACTTAATTACCTCTGTAAAAAAATAGGTATAATACAAAGAAATAATAAAATGAGAAATATTTTTGTGTAGGAGTCCTTTCAAGTACTAAGGAATATGTTTAAAGGATTACAAATAGGTGATTTTACAATATTGGTATGACACCAAAAATGCTAAACAGATAATATAAATCTCTACACGGAATTCTTTCAGGGAAGGATAAAGCAATTTCTCCTAATATTAGGTGAGTTAAGGAGAGCAAAAGTGGCAGAGAAGAAAGTCAAATTTTTTTTTTATAGCAATGAATCCTTTTTAACACCTGAACAAAGCTATATAGCACTCCCTGCCCCAAGTCAATTTCATTTACACACAAAACCTGGCATATTATTTCAATGTACTCAAGCCATGTGAAACTCATCTCTGTACAGTTAAGGGTTTCCTATGAACAATCACGTTGGGATATGGAATAATCTAGAAATTTTGTTTGTTCAAATATTTAATTTAAATTTTACTTTTCTGTCTCACATATATAAATAATTCATTTTGTAATGACTACTGTAACCATCACCAATTTTAATTTAAAATGACAGTCATTAGATGATCGCTAATCTTTTTGCTAGTTTTATTATACTATATAAGATTTTTCTTGCAATCAAGAAACATCAGCATTCTATTTTAAATTTGTCTTTAAAAATATACAATATTGCACTTCAATTTTTGGCAGTTTAAGCAGAGGCTGAATTAAAAAAATCATACAAGAAACTGTAGTCTTTATTTTGCTTTATAATAAGCAAGAAGCTTTATGTAAAAGCAGAACTTACAGTAGTGCCAAATAAATCAAATATTTACAGTGTCACTATTAAAGTCTTACCTCTGAAGGAAGATTCAGTGTATTTAATGCAAATATTAATCTAACAAAAGCACACTACCCTCCCTCTATTCTGCTGAACATTTTTAAGTCAAAGGGTACTGGTGTGAAATGCTTCTATGATTTCTTTCTCAAGAGAAAGTACATAGAAAGAATGCTTGTTCTTGAAGCATCTAAACTGGGTCACTAAACTCTTTCACAATGTTTCCTACAAGATTTGAAAAATCTCTAAACTAAAAATGAGAATTCCAAGATAAGCATTTTTTTTTTTTAGTTTTTCTGAAGTTATTCTCTTTTATAATTACAAGTACACAAGTTAGTTGGCTTTTAGTATGACTTTATGTCATTTTCCTACATATTTTCTGAAATACATAAGATACTGGCTAGGCATCTGCCTGAATTATTTTTAACTTTTGTTACACTGTAGTGAAACTGTATACATTTATATTGACCCAGTATTTGCTATTCTACTTTTTACTTCCCAATTAGGTAAATACAATAGAAAACTCAATATTTTTCACTTATCAACCAATTAGGTAGGCAGTCTGGAATAGCTATTTTCAAAACAAAATACCCAGATTTAGGCCTACTTATAACAGTATATTGAACATTCAAAAGACCAAAAAGAACATAAATAGAATGCATTTATAATATAAATACATGAAACAGAGACATTCATTTTTGGCACCACCTAAAAAAAAACCCAGCAGTACTTTATTACCCTTCAGATCTTTGGAAACGCTTAAAATGTCTAACTATTAAACTTTTACTTTTACTCCAGAGAAAAAATAATTCACAAATTTCAACTGGTATTTCCAAAGCAAAATATTTTCTTTTGTTATTTCTTAATTTGATCTGCAGAAAGAGCCATTATTTAATTAATAGCCAATGTGTTAACTATGCTTTTACATTTTAATCCTACCAAGAACTGATTATGTCAAACAGTGATTTATTATGGACATATATGGTTTCTTCTTAGACAACTATGTACCAATTGCATAGCTCTGATCTGAGAACAAAGGTCAAAGTAGAGAGTTACAAAGGCATTAATATATGTTAACTAAACTGAAATAAACTGTTGAAAAACAGTCTATCTTGGGTAGATGTTAGTGTAAACTTAGAGGGAAAAAAACAGTCATTAGCAAAAAATTTTTCTTTAAAAATAGGTTAATGCTAAGAACAATAGCTTTTAAAATTTCTGTTTAAAAATAAGCTTAATAAACAAGAATACAAATTTTCATTCAAAACTTAGCTCTTTGAAATGCCCTATTTTCTTGCATACAGCAGAAAATACAGTTTTCAGAGTAAACATTACATGTAAAAATGAGGCACTAGTTTAAACATATTCGCATATGTTCACACAAACAGGAGTTCCAGTCTCATTCGTAGGCTTATATTTGCTCAATGGTTTTTCAGATGGCAAACTGTTCACAAAAATAAGTCTTCTGAAGGAGGTGCGTAAGAGAAACCAACAAATGCATCATCGGCCTCCAGTACACTGGCGTTCACTATAGAATAGTCAGAAGACACACACACAGAATATGGAACTGTTTCTTCCGTAAATGCTGCATCAAAGTTCCTGATATCATCTGGTCCTGCCTAAAACATCAAGAACACATTATTATTCAACTTAGCTTTTTTCATTAATTTAATCTTTCATTAAAATCCCTTTATGAATTTGTATATTTATTCCTGGCAAGTTCAGATGTCTTCTTACTTCATCATTGCTTTGAAACATTTCCTGCTTTTTCCTTCCCTGATTTTTATTATTCAGGTGAGGCCCTTCTAACAGGTAAGGATCTTGTTGTTGGGTAGCGGGGAGGGGAGCTAAGGGTAAGAAAGGCTGGCATAATTGGAGTCCTTACCTATGTTCATTTGAATCGCGGGACCTGCAACTGACCTCCCTTCTCTCTCTCCACCCATCACATCTGAGTTTAGAAAAGGGGTTCAGGTGGGCTTTCAGGATTACCTTTCACATTTGAGGTTTCATAAAAAGCCTGCCATCCAGGTTCTCAATTCTAGATAGGTGAAGCCTTTTGATGAATAAATGAAGGGGTTGTAAGTAAAATTGTGAAAGGTGATTCTTTTAGTGCTAAGAAGGTCACTAGGCATTCAGTTATGACACCTTAGGTCTAGAGGCCTAAGGAGACCAGGAATGTGGGAAATGAAGCATGGGGTCTGCTAAGGCTCAAAGGCAGTGGTTCTTCACCTTCCTTTACGTATCTGATATAAGCTAATGAACTATCCCCTCCAATGCATTTAGAGATAAAAACTGAATTACACATTCAGATGGGTCACTGTTGAAGCCCAACCCTGAAGTTCTAGCCAGCTCTGCTCTAAGGGGAAGAGAATCCTTAAAACGTTCAAGCCACCAGGTCTAACTGAGGCGAACAAATAGGGACTCAGAGCAGAAGTTATAATCCAAGGATACAGTTAGCCTGGTAGGTCTACAAACAGCAGAGCAGAGCACAGGGAAACCCAGGAGAAATTCCCTCACCACGGAGGAAAAAGAATGCTAGAAATTATATTTATGTATATTAAAAATGTCATCAAATTCTTTCCAGAAAGCATGGCTTCTGGAATAACAAAGGTTTGAATTCCGGCTGTGAAATCTGCTAGCTATAATTCTTTATATAAACTACTCGAACTCTGTGAGTTTGTTTCCTCTCCTATAAAATAAGAATATTACCACCTACCTGTTTAGGTTGTTTGTTAAGATTTGATGTGTTAATACATAAAATCCCCAGAATCTGACATGTAGCGGGTGCTCAATAAATGTGGCAAATGCTCTTTTACATGACTTTGTAAATATTTTGAGAAAGCCCTTATGGCTCATGGCCAGCACTGACAGGGACAACACTGGACAGCTCATGTGGAGAGTGAGGGTACCTGTCTTCAGGGTACCCTGCCTCAAATTCTAGTTCTGCAACTTCGACTAAATTCTGGGCAAGTTATTTAGCTTCTCTGTGCTTAAGTGAACTCATCTGTATTATGTGGAAAACAACAGTGCTATTTCATAGGACTGTTGTCAGGGTTAAGTAAAAGGATGTAAGTATTGAGAAGAAAATATATACTTTATCCTACTCTAGCTAACTTTTGATCTTTTTAATCTGTTAGGTGAAAAATGGTGACTGTTAGGGTTTTGTTTTGTATTTCTTCAACTGTCAGTAAGTTTGAACATCTTTTCATATATTTAAAAGCCACCTGTATTTTTCTGTAATTGCAATTATTTTGTGTCTTTTGTCCAGGTTTCTACTGGTCATTGGTCTTTCTTCTCATTGACTTATAAGAATGCTTTATGTGCTAAGGATATCTTCCCCAATTTGTTATTTGCAGTATTTTTTTCATGCAGACATTTCTAAACTTAGAGACTCCTAAGTCTTTAATGTGCTCGATGATACACTGTTGGGAGCCGGAGATGTTGGGAGCCCTTTGTAAGGAAATATCAGTTCCTGAAACCCTGAAGGGAGGATAAGCATCAGTTCCTGAAATTCAAGGGAGGAGTTTTTCTCTTGGCCTTATGTTAATCCATGTTAATCGCAGCTATTGTTTCTGGATACTTGTGGTTTTGTTTTGAGCAGTTTGTTACTTTGTTACAAGCAGTTTGTCACGTACTCAAGCTGTATAAGTATACGGTGCTAAATAAACTCGAGGCTGCAGCTTTGACTGTATGCCCTCCCGAGATCTTTCTCTCTTCTCTGTCTTTTTTTCCTAACCCTCGCTCCCCCACTCAGGACTGTTCGACTCTGCCCGGCTGGCTCCGGCAATACACTGATTTGAGGATAACTAAACTCAGTAGGGCTCTTGAAGAAAATAAAATTATTCTTAAACATCCTAAGTTCTTACTGAAGACTCTAGAAATAGGGACAGACTGTCCCTAATGGAGTCATTTGTAAAACAGTCATTTCCGGATGAACTACATGAAATAAGTCAATCTAGAAAAATCATTATGTTTATAGATGTATGATATCACGCCTATTAATACCAGCTCTGGGCTATGGATTGAGGCGAACCTTTAATAAAATCTAAGTAGGTTAAACAATACTCACTGTCCTGAAGTGATTTTCTTATCCTAATCTGACTTACTAAAAAAGTTATTTCATGAGTTTCACAGTAATATCACAAAACTTAAATAAAAGAAAAACAAATTCACCTATGATCTTGCAACCCTAAATCAATCTTAGTTTATATTCTCTTCCTGTCCTTACCCATTATTTTTACTGCTGTAATCCTAAGTCACAAAATTGTAATTACCATAATTTCATTTAATATTACAAAGATTTTTCAAGTATCTGCTCATTTTTATATTATTAGTACCATTTTTTTAACATGAATAGGCAACAGACCATAAGAGAGCACAGAAAGAATAATGACTTTGGAATCAAGCACAGATTTGAATCCTTGCTCTGCTATGTGACAGCTCTGAGTTTCTCTTCATAAAACAAGTATAAGAATAGTAATAGCAGTAATTTGGTAGCTTCTTTGAGGAATAAATTACATATTGCCATGCATAATAAGTACATACGTTTACATAGATGAAGCTACTAATAGTAACATCATCATTGACCTACTGATGATTATTTACATTTTCCTTATTGTTATACACTTATTTCCAAACATTTTCGACATCGTTAATATTGTTAACAGGTCTTTGATGCAGCTTTTCCACTTTAAAATAAAAATTACCTTTAGGTAAAATGTTTCCATCAGTAGATTTAACACATCAAACTAACATGAACATTTTTATAATACTGTCTTACTGTTTTCCAGAAAAGAGGTTTACAATTTACATCACAATTTATATCATACCTGGTTTATATGAATCTAGAAAAAACTGTGCATTAGTGTTACTTAAAATATTTGTTGATTTATAGGTATGAAAATGATACCTCATATTTACTTTAATTTGCATTTATTATTTTTACCCATTGAGCTCATCTCTTTCTTGTTCATGCTCTAAAGAAACACTTCACAATTACTGTGCTTGAAGATATTTTTACCAATCTAATATAACTATAATCTTACTGGTCATCTTGAAGTTCTCATTTGTACCAGATAGCCCTGAGTAACGCATATTTCACAAATATTTAGGTACTGATTCAATTTCATCCAGACTGCCAAAATTATGATGAGCTACAGTTCTACATTTCGCTATTTTATAAAGGACTTGGATATACTTACCACATTAGGATTAAAAGGTGGTGGAATCTTCTTTTGTACAAGGTCAGTCCAGCTGAGTGATTCAAAAAAGGGATGATTCTGAATTTCAAGCTAGAATATTAAAGAAATATATATATTTTTTACTAATGCTGAAGAATATGTTAAGTACTCACTGAAGAATTTTATGAAGTCGAACCATTACCACTTCGTCTCTCAAAAATCTTCTTAGATACCTGTTTACATTATTCATGTGGCAAAATGGTGTAGAAGAAAGACTACCTGAGCAGAGATCACGATTATATCCTTTTCAAAGTCACAGTTTCTTCGTAAGTAAAATGGGGTAAACATTTCTGTCCTAGATACTTCACAGGTAGTTTTAAGGATCAGAGGAAAATATAGAAATGAAAGTGGTATGCAAAGAAAAAAAGGACTAGATGGGCACAAAAAATTATTATTATTTGTTGTTGTTGTTGGGGGGGTTATTATTATTATTATTTTGAGTGTGGGAGGTAAAGAAAAAGTTAGGAAAGGGAGTTTTACACACTGGGCCAGAGGTAGAATCAAGGTGATGTGTTCACTACCAAAATGTATTCCACTCTGGGTTGCTATTAAAAGTTGGCATAGTATTTATTCCGCTTTTTTTTTTTTTTGTCTTCCTGCAAGATGCAATTAAAGTGTATAAAGTAGGATTTAACCTAGTTTGGTGGGTTTAAAAAAGACTTCTTAGAGAAAGTGATGTTTGACCAGAGTTCTGAAATATGAGTAAGAATTAGCCAGACAAAAGAATAAGTTATGTGAGATCAAAACAGAAAATGACAAATGAATAAACAAAATAAACAAACTCATAGACACAGATGACAGAAGAGTGGTTTCCAGTGGGGTAAGAGGGAGGGTGAAGAGGGTAAAGGGGGTAAAGGGTAAAGGGAGCCCAGACTCTGGGTGGTGAGCACAAAATACCATATACAGATAATGTAGAACTGCATACTTGAAATTTATATAATGTTATTAATAAATTTTACTCCCCAAATTTTTTTTAAAGAATGAGGGAAGAATATTCCAGGTAGAATACGAAGGCCCTGAGGTGGCAAAGAGGTTAGTTTGGTCAAGAAAATGAGTCCAGTATGGTTGTAGAACAGGGAAGGATGGGGACTGTCACACAAGGTGAGGCTCAAGAGGTAAAAGTGCCATGTCATATGGGCCTGTATTAGGAATTTTGGATTTTACTCTAGGGTTATAGTCAGCCATTGAGGAGTTTTAGGTTGAAGAATGTCACAGATGTGTAGTGTCCTGGGTTTGTTTCTTAAGACCACTCGGACTGCAAAGGGAGAATAGACTGGAGAGTCATAACCAGATAAAGGAAAAACAGCTACTGCTGTGGCCAAACGAAATGAGAGTGTTAGGAGAAGAGCCGTAACAGTGGGCATAGAGAGAAGCGTCTGGATACAGAAAAGATTGAGGCAGACACACCAAGACCTGGGTGTCTGGTGAATATGGAAGTAAGGAAGAAAGAAGAGTCAACAATGACTCTCATGATCATGCTAAGTGAAATAAGTCAGATGAAAAATGACAAGAACCATATGATTTCACTAACAAGTGGGATATAAAACAGAAAGCAACAAATGAACAAACAAAAACTCATAGCCACAGACAATAGTACGGTGGGTACCAGAGGGAAAGGCGGATGGGGGAGGTTAAGAAGGTTAAAGGGGATCAAGAATATGGTGACAGAACTTTGGGTGGTGAGCACACAATGCAATATACAGATGATGTATCATAGAACTGCACACTTGAAACTTCTATAATCTTATTAACCAATGTTACTCCAATAAGTTTAATCAAAAATGTTTGAAAGCAGTATTAGGAAAAAGTTTGATTTAATTAGTTAATATATTAAATTTATAGTCATAGAGAATACTGATATAGAAAGACAGATAAAAACAAGTACAGAAAAAAGTATATTGTGCTCCCATTTGTGTAAAAAAAGTTGGTGGGGAGGAGATGAGTACTATGGGTATTTGCTGAAAGGATAAAAAATAGAAAAAAATATTGATAGTGATGACTTCTGGATAATGAGATAGGGATCTGCGGTGGAAAGCTATATTTTTCACTTTGTACTCTGAAAAATTCTTTAAATTTTTTTACACGTATCTTCTTAACAAAAATGCCAATAAATAAATACATGAATGTTTTAAAAAATGACTCAGATTTCTGACCTAAGAATCACAGAAGGAAGATAGCAGGAGTTCGATTTAGAAGATACTGTGTTTGCGGTACTCTCAGAAAATCCAAGGGGTGGTGTTGAACAGGCAAGTATTATATGAACTCAGAGTTCAGATAAGAGGTGTGGACTGAAGATAAAAACGTGTGAGACAAACACACATTGGTAACCAAAGCCACAGGGCCAAGGGACACTGTTCAAATGAGAGTAAACAGAAGGAAAGACGGTTTTAGGACAACTACAAGGAACTGCAATACTTAACAGTCAGGCTAAAGTAGGGAGCTCGCACAGATTACAGAGGAGGGCCTAGAAATCGAGAGAGAAAAGCACAAGATGAATGTG
>KE775192.1:23570-43144 GCA_000465285.1 Eidolon helvum | reverse complement strand
AAATAAATAAAAAAGATTTAATAATTTCTGATCAAATTTAGATTTAGATGACCAAAAAAACTTTGTTTCCTTTCTAAAAACCATAAGTCTTAAAATTTTTGTTAGCTATAAAATCAATATATATTCACAAAAAAATGTTTCTTCATATATACACTAAAATAGAAGAGTTACTATTATGTACAAGAGCTAGGGTTAGATTACAGAAAGAAAGAAAAAATTACATTTTAAAGTAAATGTTGTTACTTATTTATGTTACTAAAGTTTCTGATCCTGATTAGAAATCTCATGTGAGCTATTTTTTCCCAGACATTTTCAACAATATTTGCCATTACTCTACAATAATGATAAAATACTATCTAGTACCTAAGATCACTATAAATATATTAAAATTAGGACAGTTTAAAATAAACTAAAAGTGTGTGTGTGTGAATAACAAGCCTTTAACATAAATCATAAGGATTATTATTGTCTCAAACAGAAAGATAAATTTTCTGCTAGCTAACATGATTAAAAAATGGGAATGTTGGGTTAATAAATTATGATTTGTGCTCCCCTCCGCCAATATCCACTGCTTTATTTTCTTCTGTTAAATAAACACTTTTATGAAATATTTTAACCATACAGAAAAATGTAATAGAAACCACTAAGGCTGCCACCTAAATATAGGCAATGTCAACCTTTTGCCCTATTTCCATTAGCTTTTTATTTTTAAAAAAGCTTTATTAAGATATTCACACACCATACAATTCACTCATTTAAAGTGTACAATTCAGTGGCTATTTGTATATTTATAGAGTTGTGTAAACATTACCACAATGTTAGTACAATTTCATCACTGATTTGTGATTTTTTTTAAGGATTAGAAATATCATAGAATAATTAAAGAAGTCTAAGGTAAATTATTAACATTAAAAACAAGCATAACACATCTTTGTTGGGTTATCTGTGGTATCTCACATGTAGTTAAAAATCGTAACTATCAATAAACTTTAAATGTTCAGAAAGGATGATTATCAGATATTTCCGACTGGCTAGAAGCTAATATGATTGATAGGTTTTTTTTTTCTGATTTTAAATTTTGTATATACAATTTGTGATTCAATTTTGCATTTTATACAGGATGTGAATGGCAATGAGACATACTTCTTACCTCTGGTGTCCCACAAAATGTCGTCGTGGTGTCAGAAATAGCAATTCCTTCTTTACAAAGCCCAAAATCTGTTAAGACAACATGTCCCTGAGAAGCAAAGGGGCAGTAAGATAAAACAATGCATGGACATAAATTGGCAATTTTATAAACCATTCTATTTTAAAATAATTATAGACCCAAAGAAACTACAAAAATTATACACAGAATTCCATGTACTCCCCATGTACCCAGTTTTCCCTAATGCTGACATCTTATAAAACTGTACTATAATATCAAAATCAGGAACATGACATGGTACAATATATTTTATTCAGTTTTCACTATTTTGCACACATATACATGCATGTGTAATTATGTGTAGTTCTATGCAATAGAGATGTACAGATTGGTGAAACTACCACCACAATCAAGACAGAGGGCTGTCCAACATCCCAAAGAAACAAAGGATCCCCTCTCGTGCAACCCCTTTATCTTTACACTCTCCTACCCCCTTGATCCCTGTGCCCTTGAGACCACTAATCTCTTCTCCATCCCTATGGTTTTGTCTGTATGAGTGGAATCATTCAGTGTGGAACCTTTGAGGCTGACCTTTTTTCCACTAAGCATAACAATAAAAATTGAGAACTAGTAGATTTTTAAATGACAATACTTACTACCGAATCCAAAAGAATATTTTCTGGTTTCAAGTCTCTATCAAATTAAAAAAGAAAAAAAGAAAAAAAAAGAAAAACAAAACTGAATATTAACTGAAATAAAATAATACAAAGACATTTTCACAAGTTATATTTTATTTACTTATTCACTTATTTTTTACAAGTAATATTTTAAAAACTTACCTGTACACTATTTTGATGGAGTGCAAGTAACCCAAAGCACTGGCAATTTCAGCAGCATAAAACCGAGCTCTGTGTTCAGGAAAGGACCGTTCTCTTTGTAAGTGAAAAAACAGCTATAACATGGGAAAAAAAAATAATATTAAGATCATTCATGCATAAAGTGAAACAAATACATTCTATAACACAAAAATAAAATTGTTTGTGTTACTCTGAATGTGAGATTAAAAGCACCACAGCACATAACTGTGACTCTCCCTTGTCGGTGTCCCGACCTAGCGATCACTGTCTCTCTTCAACCACACCTCTCTCTCTACCCCTCGCTAACTTACTCATCTCTCATTTGCACCTCAGTCCTCAATGTGGCAGTGTCCTCGCCACTGTGGAAAACCACTCTGATAAAAGATCATCGATGAAGAGCAATGATCTTGATATTGGTATTGTAGTTACAGTATCTTACTGAACATATTTTGACTGTTCTTTCCTTTGGGAAAAAAAAAATCAAACATTATTCAGAGATTGGAAACTAGTGGCTGGCACACTGAATATAAACCACAGATATAATTTGTTTGAAACAAATACTGTTTTTAGAAAAATCTAAATTTGGTATCTTCAGAAAAAAGAAAAAAAAGGGACAGTTCTACCCCATTAAGCCTAAATTCCAATTTCGGTAGCAAATGGCTGGAGCTAAGCGGCACCTGGACTCTCCAGTTCACTTCTTCCACTTTCTAATTCTTAATTTACTTCTTACAACCTGTCCTTTAGCCATTAGGTGAAGTTTGCTCAACCTACTCTAAGTCCCTTGGCTTCTATGACAATGATCCCTCCTTTAGGTTTCCTTCCTTCGTGGAGAGACCCTCTATAATCATAGCTAACACTGCCTACTGCATCAAAGGCACAATGCTAAAGACTTTATATGATTGTATTATTTAATACACCTAACTGTTCTGAGGTAGAAAATTAATGAGAAAGCTGAGGCTCAGAAGGCTTGTTTATATGCTCAGCATAAGACTTATTTGATTATACTCTACCTGGCTCCAAAACAAATATGTAGTAATATACAATAATTAATATCACGTGTCAAGGTTAAAATGTAAATGTGAATATTGGGGGAAAATAACAGGAAACACATAATGAAATCACATTCCTTCCATCTCTTTTTTCCTATTCTTTCTCTTGGTCTTTATTCCTTTTATATCTATTGCTTTTTCAACTTCTCCTCCACCCACCCTAATATTCTATTTTTCTCCCATCATCTTAGCCAAGTATGTCTTTTTAGAAGACAAGCCTACCTCTTTCCACCTTTGCTACTCAGTAATGAACAGTCACTGTGTAAAAAAGTCACAGAAGCAAAGTCCTAAACAGCATGAAGAAATCAGATGAAGCAGGATATCTGCTGTAGGATCATCTGCAGTTAGATGTCTTACATGACATTCAAAGACAGAGTGGTACTTACATCTAGGTTAAATCCAAGGTTTAACTCTCGCTAGAACACTGTGACATTGACAAAGTTACTTAACCTCTCTGAGCCTTAATTTCTTTATCTATAAAATGGGTACTAGTGTTTATCTCAAAGAATTGTGATGATGAACTGAAATAACACATGTAAAATAATTACAAAGTTCCAGGCCCTCAATAAATTCTCATTATATGTTAGCACTCACGCATGCATGAAATAAAATGACAACCTGAATGGTAGGGAAAACGTGGGGTCATCTACATCACTGAGTCGGGGTGCCTGCGGGATTCATAATCTTACTTTTATACTAAAGAGTCATAAGGCATTTTTTCATACATGTAGGGGGTTGAATAATGATTCTCTTTATGATCTCCCCCAAATGATCTGGGTGTGTCTGGTCACCTTTCAGGTTTAAGGAAGAGAAACTAGTCTTCCTTTTAGTTCCTTTATTCTAGTTAAGTGTGCTGCAGTAAGATTTAAATATTCTTTCCCTCTCTCTTTCTGTTCTGGGATGAGGGAATAAAGATTCCTTTATAAAAATATGACAGTATCTGTCAGTTAAAACAAATTTTTAGAGATATTCACAAGTCAGAGATGAAACAAATTAGAATGATGTGAGGACTGAGAAGAGAGGACTAGGGGGAAGTCAGCTGCCTAGATCCCGGACTCAGACTGCCTGAGTTCAACTCCTGGCTCCAGTATTTACCTACCATATGACCTGAGCAGATTACCTAGCTTCTCTGTGCCTCAGTTTCTTTGTCTTATATAATAAAACTGTTGTGAAGATAAAATGATACCTACAAAGAGCCAGAGTGCTGGGCCTAGCACTATACTGGATACGTGTTAGCTATTACTGTGATTATTATCATAACAGCAGCATTTTCCAAAATGTATTTCAATATCTCTTTGAGTTTTGGGGGAAATTATTAACAGATTTGGTTCAAGCAAAAAAGGGGACTAGGTGATAAGAAATTTTTAAAGAAATCCTGGCTTTGTTTAAGGTAAAACTTCTCAAAGTCTCTAATACGCTGAAACATATTAAAAATCACCAGAAACATAATGTTAATTACCAATGGGATGTAACATGACACATTTTCCAAACTGACTTCACTGCAGAATACTTTATTAGAGGATCATCTCATTTGATTAATAGTTCGTACATTTTAGAAAATGACAGGCTAGAGTAATATCTTTGTGCAATTATTGAAATGATAGTTATTTAAATTATGAATCATGTTTTATTCTAATGCTTTAGTATATTGTTCTTGATATATAGGTCAGTGACAGAACTACACACGAAGGCTGTAGCTTTATACTAAGGTTCTTTTTTTTTTTTTTGCCATTGCTAAACCTTTATATAAAAGGAAATTCCAGGAGAAAAACAGCAGATAGAAATGAATTTAAAAAAAAAACAGAGAAATACAATGAAAATCTAAAACATAAACAGGAGATATCTACTCTATAGTCCTTAATTCATACATTTTAACTGAAATCCATATTCATACTTTTTAACTGACATGATTTCATACAACTCTTTGAAAAAAAACTTCTTACTGAATGGCATGATCAGGTTCAAATACAGCTCTAACAATTATAAAATTACATATTTAGGTTTTTTTTAATGAACTGTCTCATCTATTACCATAAGCTGATTAAGAAAAGAGCCCAGTGTTAAACACTGCTCCATGTCGTGCATTGTGTTTATTAGTCAGCATCTTAAATACTGTTGCTACTCAACAAATAGCTGTTGATGCTGGACTAGCCTTCCAAAAACTTTTAAGAAAAACACTGACTTTATTTTTTCTAAACAATATCAATATTAGAAAACTAATTATAAAACTCACCTCCCCTCCATTAACAAAATCCAGAACAAAATAAAGCTTTTCAGTTGTCTGGAAAGAATAATGTAATCCAACCAAAAATGGATGTTTCACATTTTTCAAGAGCACATTACGTTCAGCCATAATATGTTTTTGCTGTAAAAAAAGGTAAAGAATCAACTTGGATCATATACCATAAAACAATTCTGTTAATTGAGAAAAGGGGTTTAGGAGAAACAAAGCTATTTTACTTTACCTCTTTTCTGTTGAGAACTATTTTTTTTTGTAACACTTTCACGGCATAAAATTTCCCATCCAGTTTCCGTTTTGCAAGAAGAACCTGTTGTAGTTAAATATTGTCATACTATTAGAAATTTTAATATTTTGATAGGACTAATTCACTTATCAATAGATCAATACTTAAATTTTATAAAGAGAAAGTCCACAGGGGACTTAGATAATATAATGTTTGTCTTAAAAATTGAAAACTACTACATTTATTTCTATAAATCACTTTTCCTTCAATATTTTTCTTTTTCAAACACACTGTGGATTTGTATTTCTATTTGCTTTTCCTTCTTTTGGTGTACTCTGCTTTACTTGCTTTGGTGCACTTTGTTGGTTTCTAACCATTTTGCAAGGCTTTAAATTTTTATTAAACATAACATGTAAGTAGAATAACTCACCAGTCATTACAGTTCAGTAAATTATTACAAAATGAACACACTATGCAACCACTACCAGGTCAAAAAGTAAAAACCCTGTTGGTATCCTGCAGCCCCCCTTTTACCCCATTCCAGAAATTACTCACCCCTGTCTTCCTCATAGGTAAATATCTCAACTTGAATAACGAAGGTAAAATTTAACATTTTTGAATTTTATGTAATTAGAATCATATAAAAAAGATGTCTGTCTGACATCTTTCACTCTAAATTATCTAATATGAATTCATGTTGTGGTATATAGTAATAGTTTTTGCATTTTTCTTGCTGTGTAGAATACTGCATTACATAATTTAATCTACTCTTTTGTTGATAGACATTTAGATTGTTTATGAATAGTGATGCTATAAATATTCTGGCCTATGCATTTCCTAGTGCACATGTGCATGCATGCATTTCTGTTAAATATGTAGCTAGAAGTAGAACCAATGTGTCACAAGTAATGCATACATTGAGCTTCAGTAATTAACACTAATTTTCAAATGGCATGAAAGACAAAACACATAAGAATAAATCCAATCAAAGATTTGTAAAAACTTTACAAAAAAACGCTATAAAACAATATTGAGAAAAATTAAAGAGGAATTAAATTAACAAAGGGATATGTCATGGTCTTGAACTGGAAGACTCAATGACATGAAGATGGCAGTTCTCCCCAAACTGATTTTGATTCAGTGTAATCCCAACCAAAATACAACAGAATCTTGTGGAAATTGACATGCTAATTCTAAAACTTCCACAGATATGCAAAGGGCTAAGCATAACCTCCTGAAGAACAGGGAGGGAGGACTTGCTCTGCTGACTATCAAGCCACATTTGTCAAGACAATGCGCTACAGGGGCAAAAACAGACAGCCTAATGAAACAAAATATAGAATGCAGAAACAAATATAAAACAGAAGATCTAGGAGTAGATCCATGCTTCCATGGACACTGGTTATATAAGGTTCCTAGAGAGCAGCAGTGAAAGAATACTTTTCTCTAAGCTGGGATCAGCTGGCTACCCCTGGGGAAGAAGATGAACTGTGACCCTAGACTTCATACTGTGTGCAAGAACCAACTTCGGTAGACTCTAGGTCTAAACATGAAGTTCCCCAAAAGATGGTGCTTCTTGTTATTAATGACAGAGTATCTCTAACACCTCAGTGGGCTGTGAGCATTTTGAGAGCAGGACCCATTTCTAGCTTTCTATTGCCCAGTATGTAGCAGATGGTCAACATGCATTTGCTGAATTAATAAACACACATGGGGTTAACCGCAGGGGCCCAGTTTCTAGTAACCAGGCAACACAGAAAACAAACCAGAGATATCAAAAGCTATGAATAGAGCAAAGTGAAATTAAGCACATACATGTTTATTTTTACTACAGATTGAAGTATAAAGCAAAAAAGCACTTAAGTATATTTGATAACTGTGATAACTCCATCTACGACACTTCTGGCCTTAAGTGATTCTCCTTCCTTGGTATGGCCACACTGTCAAGTTAAGTGATTCATCTGACACTCATTTTAAAGAAGCAGGGTCTTTACACAGCCCTTTCTTTCCCCAACTAATATTTACACAGCTGCTCATTTTTGCCTTTTCAGCCTTAGCTTAAACAGCACCTCTTTGAAGAAGTCGTTTCTGACCAACCCATCTAAGTAGGGATTTTGTCCCCACTGACTACATTCCTCTGTCACTTCACTCTGTTCTTCATTTCATTGACAGCCCCAATACTACTTACAATTATTTATCTGACTGCATATTTTTAATTGACTATTTCCCCCACTAGGTTATATGCATCACGAAGGTAGTAACCATGTCAGTTTTGTTCAATATAATCTAACCAGGGCTCAGGACGGTGCTTGACACATAGTAGGTCTTGACAAGTACTTGTTGAACGAATGAGTCTTACATTAGAATCTAAGTAGATGTCTCATCTTTCTAACTATTCTGTCAGTACTTTGAAAGTAGAGAAAACACCTTAGCTCTACATCGTGCCTACCAACAGGCCCTGTGGCCTCGTGTACAAAAAGCACTTATTCCTTAAAGTACTTATTCACTGAATGAGAAAATAAAAACACTCTTACCTTGCCAAAGCTGCCTTTTCCAATAACTTTTAAGAAATCAAAGTCTGTTGGTTTAGCACTGAAATAAATGAACAACAACAAGAATCAGCCTCCTAGAAATTGAAAAGATGTTAATTTTTAAACAATTTCTTAGCATCTTATTCTTTAATAAGTAAATGTTGGGTATAAAACACTTCAGCATGGAGACTTCAGCTTTCACGCTGGTAATATTTTGTCTTTAACATAAAATAGGTAATAATAAATACTAATAATATCTACTTTCTGATTAGATATTTATAACTTTATTTAAGCCTTGTTAAGAGAAACTTCATTAGCCTGCTTGTGAGAAAAGGACTGATACTATGTACAATATATATAGCTTTGAACTCAATGTAGCTTCTGTTTAATCCAATTTTATTAAACATAAACCTCACCGATTTTGTTATTGAGGAAGGTGAATAGTTATATCAATTGGTGATACAGTCCAAGGACTATCTAGCCTGGTAATTCTTTTGAAAAGGAAGTTACTAGCTGAAATAGCTAGTAAAGTCACTAAAAGTTTTCTGATGGAGAAAAAAGTCATCACAGTGTTTGATGTGTGTGAGTGGGATATTGTACATTACAGAAAAAAAAACATCTTTGCTTATTCTCATAAATGATAGTATAAGAAAGCAAGAAGTAGGAAATCCAGAAGGAATACTAAGATTTATTTATATTAACTTATAGGTAAAAATGGCATTGGCTGGATGTAGGCAAAAGCACAGGGTAGCAGAAAGCTGAGATTAAGCAGCCAGAAGAACTGTTTCCTTCAACACAGTCTGAATTCTTAAATTGTACAAGGGAGAGTGGAATGACTCCATTTAAATTCTAAATTTGCTTCAATTCATTATCGAAAGGAACAGTCAACACAAGAGCAACACTAAGTCTAGGTTAAATAATAATACGTGAAGGTTAGGGAAATAAATACGTAACTAAGCTTAGATGTTCCTCTTCTTCTTCAGAACTTGCTCCTTAGACTAGTTATTTTGTTCCTTAATGATATGCTGAGATACTAAACTCATTTTTTAAATAGTGAAAAAATACGCAAAGCCCTCATAGTAAACACACTGAGGCCATCCCCAAGGACCCACTGTCAACTATTGGTGATAAACTCTAACTGAAAGCAAATTTGTTTTTTTGTGCTGCCTGACCAACTCAGTGCTATGCTGGCTGACCAAAAAGAATGCTCAAAACCAAACTTTCTCTTCCAGTTAACATCCCACTTCTTTGCTTTCCTTGGCAGCAAAAACTCTTCAGTAAGTGATCGAAACTCATTACTCATACTTGCTGTCCTCTCCTCCAGTTATCTCTTGAATCCTTTCCTGCCAGGGTCTTCGCACCCACCACACCACTGAAACTGCTCGTAATGGTCCCCAGTGACTTATCAAATCCAGAGGTCAGTTCTCAATCTTCATTTTATGTGCCCTTTCAGCAACACTAACAGATTTAATTACTCCTTCTTTGAGCACTTTGTTCACCTGATTGTGTGACACCAATTCCTCGTTTTCCTCCTTCCTTTAGTCTCCTTTACTCGCTCCTCCCTCACCTTGCTATAACGCTGAAGTGTCCCAGGACCCAATCCTTGGACCATGTCTCTTATCTGTCTATACTCACTGTTTAAGTGGACCAAAAGGGTGAGGGAAGCGTAGTATCCTGGGATAAAAGATAGAATACTTTAGAATTAGTCCAATAAGGCTGTAAAAATAATTGTAAGTCAGGATAGCAACACTATAACTCCTTCTCTAACCCATGGCAGACAGCACTAATCTGTCAGGGCACACCTCAAACCAAGCCAAGAAGTGGTCTTGGCTTTCACTTCCAGTGAATCGCTGGAGTTGACACTCAGGTCTATATTTACTACTTCCGGTGTTCCTCAAATTATTTCCCCTGGGATCAAATAAATAAAGGACCACGGGGGAAATTGCATAAAGGATGTTGAAGAGCCTTTAATAGGCTAGTATCCATCATGACTACTCTGCAACAAGCTAGCTAACAAGTAGGGTTATGACAATGACACTGAGCACCAGGAAAATATCAATTAGGCCTGCACAGGTGCCTTTGTCAGAACACTTCCCAAGTGTCTCCCAGGACATAGGGTCTCCTGGGAAATACAGTCTACTGATTTTACACACACATACACACACAGGGTGGCAGGCGGGGAGAGACAAGGGAGAGAGAGAGAGAGAGAGAGAGAAAGACAGAGATAGAGACAGAGAGAGAGAAAGTGACAAAGGCAAAACAGCAGAACCTGATCAATAATTTGTGGATTAAAAATACCTTAGAGCTCTACTAAAGCAATGCAAAGCTAGAGCAGTATATTAGGCAAGCATATGACAGTATTATAGTCACTGTAACTATGGTTATATTTCATAGGCTTCCAGTTAATTTAGTATAATTCTACCTGCACATTCACAAGAAAAGATCTTCCTAAAACTGAAAGGACTGTTTAAAACAAATCAAACCTACTGAGGGTTTCCAGATGGTCCCAGGTTGATGTTCTGTGAGGTAGAGTGTAGCTGTTGAAGTAGGGAAGAAAAAAATTATTGTTCATATTGAAGCTTCAATGGTCGATGAATGTTTTTCAGATAAAATATACCTAATTGTACCAAATATTTGATGTATTGCCATGTTAAAGAAACTTGAAGTCCTAATTCTTAATAAATGTATTGACTTATTTGGAAATATAATCATTTTTATGATTAATTTCAAGAGCAGTTGTAAGGAAAAGAACAAGGCAGAAATTAAGCTCAAAGTGGCAAACGATGACGCAAACTGGAAGAGGTGGCTATTGAAACCACAATTTAAGAGGAATAATTTTTACATTTAAAAAACTGGTTAAAATGGCTTTTGTTTTTCAATTTTTCAAATAATAGCTTATTGAACATAGGAAATGATAATATGATGATGAAGACTGAAAACGATGGATTGAAAGTTTTAATTTGATGGGAGGTAAACCTATTTCTAAAGCAAATACAGAAAATCAAGAGTGCTTTCCTTTCTAATTATACCATTGTAGTAGTATCAACATTTTAGATAGGTTTTTCTCTTTACAACTGTTAACATAGTAAATTTAATCCCTGTTACAATTTAGAAGCAAACCTTTACTCACCTAGTATGCCATAAAGTAATTTAACTAGTAAAGGTTCTAGTTCATCAATAATTAACTAGAAATGTAACTTATGATCTCAAAAGATTAGTCCAGTGAACTTGTTAAAAATGAGCACTTTTCATAAATAAAAGCCATGTGTAAGAGCATTATGCTTCACATAAATGCACTCTGAAATTCTTTATATATTCAGAGAATTAAATTAGTTACATATATCTCAAATATGTATACTTTTACTAGAGCCTTATACAATTATTCTTCATATTAGCTATAGATATGAAATAAGCTTTTAAAAACTTTTTAAGTTAATCAGAACCAACAAATTTTATCTAAGCAATTTCTTATTAGGGATATATGTCATATATAGTTCTACTTAAAATTCATTTGAAACATAATCTCCAGAATACAAGCAATTTTTAGTAATAAAGGGCAAAAGTTCCAAAGTAAAACATCTTATGAAACAACACTGGCACCAGCTTTTTACTTATAAATCAAATTTTTTTCCTAATGATATATTTACAGGAAAAATCTTCATGTAATAAATTTTCAATACCCAAAAGGTAGAAATATAAGGAGCTATAACAGTCTACCACAAGACAAAAAAATGTAGAAATACTCTGGTTCACTAAATAAGAACTATCCCATTGTGGCAGAATTGTAACATCTTTTTTTTCTCCTCAGTTTTATTGAGATAAAATTGATGTACAGCAATATATGTTTAGTTTAAGGTGTATGGAATAATAATTTGATTTAAAATTATTGTGACTGTGTTTAAATATTACGGTGTTCTACAGACTCTGATAACATAATGCAAGCTAAACTGTAATTTCAATACACTTCTTTTAATGAATGGGCAGAGAGCTGGATCACATTTCCATTTAGTGAAGTTTTCTCACACAGATGAAGGAAACAAATCCAATAAACATGGATTAAACAATAACAAGGATAACCTGTCCCCTGAATTACATTAATGTAGCAAGATTTTCTTCTCTTTGGCCATGATTTTTCTAATGGAGCACATTTCTGAGATAATAATGAAAATTACTGAAACATATAATTAGATAATATTTTATTCTACCTGTTTTTAAAGATTACCTCTAATCACTAAATGGAGGGTGAGGTACAATTCTTTAACAGAGTGAACACTAATCAAGAACATTAGTTTCTTGACTTCTCTTGACTTCAATTTTTCTCTGTATAAATAAGGAGTAGGTCCAGGTGCTTATTTGGATGTTTTCTGGCTGTTCACTTCATTTAATTACCCACTTAAAAGTCTTTAATAAATAGTTACAACTGTAAGACAAAGTATGGCTCTTTCTCTTTTTCCAAAAAAATCTTTTTACCCATATATTAATACTGCAAGAGACCCTAGTCTAAGCTTCAGATTTTATGGATGAAAAAAAAAAAAAGAAAACAAAATTTGGATCTAAAGCCAATAGTAGCAGAACAGGAGCCAAGACCCAGGAATCTGTCTCAATCTGATCCTTTCAAAATCAGCTATCTCCTATAGCAAAGCAAGACAATCACTAAATGACCTAAATCTATGTAGGCTCAACATGATTAGCAAGCAAAACATGAAAAATCATGGATACATAGATTTTCATCCTTTGAAATATTTTTGAATAGTTTCATCTTTTTCATTCAAAAATATATACTCATAGTTGGAAAATATGTAAAGTACTAGGAAGAAGACTTTATTAAAAATCCATAACTTTGCCAACAGATAATTTTATAAATATTTAACAGTAATCTCACATAGTTTTTGCATAACTGTCAAAAACTGACTATAATCATACTGTAAATATGAGTATAAAATTTTATATCTTGATTTCATTTTGTATGTCAAAACTTAACCTATATCATCTTCAAAAATATTTTTAAATGTACAATATAGAGACAAATACTATTTGATGAATAGGCAACTTGATTCTAATTCTTCATTATAAATCATATTAAAATGAACATCTTTCTGTGTGAAGGATTATTTCTTTTCATCAACTCCCAAGTGACATGAATATTTGCATGTCTGACATATATTGCCAAATTGCTTTCCAAAAGAGTTGCATAAAATTATGACAACATTAAGTAATGCCTAAGGGTGCCCATTGTACCTTACCTTCTCAATTCTGTATTATTTTATTTACTTTACTTTCTTGTTAATATGGTAGAGAAAAAAAACTCTCATTTAAAAATTTCATTTACTATTGGCATCAGGTTGAACATTTTCCCACATATTTATTTATTATGAGTATTTCTTCAGGTCTCTTTCTCCTTTTAACTATTGGGATCTTAAATATTATACTTTTCAAAAATCCATTTGTATGAGATTTTTATATAGATGTTATTCCATCTTAGGCCTTATTTGTTACAAATGTTTTTCCAGTTTATTGTTTCTCCTTTCACAAGCTGTACAGATATAAAATTAAAATATCCTTTTACATTGTCCCAGGAGCAACCATGTCACAGATAAGAAAGTTAAATCTATTCTTTTAACTGAGAATCCTCTTGGGGCACCATAGAAACATTACTACTTTGCAGTAGTCACAAAAAAAAAAAATATCTATTTTCAAATGATGATTTTAGCTATGAGACATTAATGGTCCAACTCGTAATATTATCTTTTAAGACATTAATGGTCCAACTCGTAATATTATCTTTTAAATTACAAAAACAGAACCAAGACAAAATTAAAAGACATTATAAAAACAAAAATGCCCTTCAACCCAAAATCTGATTTCCATGTATATATTTAACAAGTACTAAAAATCAATTTTGAATTATAAAAGTATTATATTTATATCTCATTTGTAATTATAATTTAAATTGCTAATTAATAATCTTTTGACTTAAATTATCGTAATTTATCTTTCCCACATAATTTTCTAAAGTAAATGTAGAAAATAACTTCATACTAAGGCACAAATTCATTACATTTATATGTTAGTTTATTTTTTAAAAATATCCTATTCAAGTATAGTGATGAAGACATACAGTGACCAAAAAATATGATGTAAAGTGAAGAGAGTAGAATTACAAAATTAAAATGAAATAATTAAAAAATCCCTATATGTTGAGAAGATTAGAAAGAAAATCACTAAAATGTTAAAAATTATTAGGTCTGGTTGGTAATAATATGGATAATATTTCCTTTCTTACTATTTTCAAAACTTCTTTTAATTAAACATGTATTAATTTTTATTGTAAAAGTACTCATTCTATACATTTTATAAGAAATGGTAATCAGTAAGAGGTGTACACATTTGTCTTTATGTATTATACAGAGTAGAAAACCTACAAAGGATGAAATTTTAAGTAAATGTCCTAAATTGCCAATAATTTCATCTTTGGGGAATGGTATTTTTTCTGTTAAAAAAAAATACAATCCCTCTTACTACCTTCTGAGTACTTCTTTCATCCTCATCTTCAGATGGATCTGACTGATGTTTTGGACTGTCCATTTGAAGGAATGCTCTGACATCTGGACTAAAAACAAAAATTAACTTTATTATAACTCTGAAAGCATTCTACAGCTTTTCTCCCTTTTAAAATGAAAATAAAAATAACTATAGTAGCATTTACATTAATAAAGCCAAACAAAACCCACTATGTTCATTATTATAAAAAAAAGCAAATTAATTTTTCAAAAATAGAGAATCCAACAAACAAATGGGCAAAGGTATAAACAGGAAGTTCACAGAAGAGAAAACTCAAATTAAGGAAACTGATGAAGATGCCTAAATTCACTAATAATCCAAGAAATACAAATTAAAACAATAATGAGATTCTACTTTATATCCACTGACTGGCAAAAATTAGGAAGATATAATATCAAAAGGTGGTAGATATATAGGGAAAAAAATATACCCTCATGTTTTACTGATGAAAATGTACAATGAGGCAATTTTTCTGAAAAGCAATCTGGCAATACTTGGTGAAAGTATGTATGCATTTTTCCTGGGCCCAGAAAATCCAGTTCTATGAATAAACCACAGAAAAAATTACAGACAGGTTCGTTCAGTGAAATACATGTAACTAATCATTGAAACATTCTCTACAGTAGTGAATCAGAACCAAAACAGCCATTTACACTACCTGGATAATGAGTAAGCAAGCTATGGTAACAGCCCAAAGAGAATACCAACCAGCAATCAGAAATAAGGAACTACAGCATAGATTCATATATGTATTTATAGTAAATACAGACACAAAGCAACAGGCAATAAGCAGACATCCACAGACAAATAACAAACATATTAAAGTGGGTGTCAACAGTGGGAATGAAGAAATGGGTATGAAGATCAAAGAACAAGAGAAAAAATGGGCTAAAAGAGAGGCCATGAATGGACTAGTGACATTCCTGAGGAATGATTAAATCTTTATATATCTGAGGTACCTCCTCCTGAATTGTTCTTTTTTTCTTGAGATATAATTAATTTCTGCCTCTGGCAACTATCAATCTTTTCTCTGCATCTATGAGTTTTTGGTTTTTTTTTTTTTAGATTCCACATATACATGAGAGCATACAGGATTTATCTTTGTCTGACTTATTTCACGTAGTACAACATCCCTCAAGGTCAATCCATGTTGTCACAAAAGCAAGAGTTCTAAAACTGTTCATAATAATTAAATATAAATAATACACATTCGTAGTAAGAAATTCAGAAAAATGAAAATAATTTTTAAAAGGGAGAAGGGCTGGTGAGAACATAAAATGGTGCAGCCACTGTGGAAAAGTTTGGCAGTTCCTTCAAAAGTTAAACATAGAATTAATTACTATATGACCCAGCAACTCCACACTAGGCATGTACCCAAGAGAAGCAGATGCCCACACAACAAATTAATACACAAATGTTCCTAGCAGCATTACTCATAACAGCACAAAAGTGGAAACAACCCAAAAGTCTATCAAATGATGAAGGGACAAACTGAAGGGACAAACAAAATGGACAAACAAAATATGGTATATATCCATACAATGGAATATTATTCATCCATGAAAAGGAATGAGGTACTGGTACACGTTACAACTTGGATGAAACTCAAAAACATTATGCTAAATGAACAAAGGAAAATGAAAAGGTCTCGTATTGCATGATTCCACTTACATGTAGTGTCCAGAATAGGCAAATCCATAAAGACAGAAAGCAGACTAGTGGTTGTCAAAGAGTGAAGAAAAGGGGAAATTCGAAAGTGTACTTTCTTTTTAGGGTGACAGTAATGTTAGATTAGACTTAGGGAGATAGAATAAGATAGTAATGATGGCTGTACAGCATTGTAACTATGCTAAAACCCACAATGAACTGAATACTTTAAAATAATTAAAATGATGAATTTTGTTATGTGAATTTTACCTCAAAAAATTTCTTCAATCTTAGCATACAGAGACAGCTACTCCTTATTTTGCATATTCTATTTCAGTCTTTTTCTCTACAGTTAAGATCGTACCATATTTAAAATATTTTATTTTAATGTTTTTCACCTACAAATTACATCATAAGCATTTCGCCAAGTTGTTAAACTCTTTGTAAACGATCACCTTTGATAAATACATGTTGTATAATATATGGATACACTGAAAGTTATTCAACAATTCTTTCACTTTAGGGCATATAGGTGGCTTCCAATATTTAACTACCCAACTTCACTATTATGATGTTGAAATTAACAATCTTTGTGCATAACACGAGAACTGCATGTATGACTTTCTCTACAGATTTTTGAAAATAAATATATTTGGTCTGAATTATAAACCATTTTCAGGCTTAAATACAATTGAAGCTCATTTCCAAAGAGGTCGTACCAATTACTATATCCTCCTACAGTATATGAACAACTCAAAGACTCTCCAGCCATGGTTAGCATGAAAATGTTAAGTTCATATTACCATCTCTGATAACTTAATAAGAAAAAATAGTATTTTAAAAAGAAGATATTCAATTTCATTAGTAAGCAGTGAAATACAAACTAAAGCAACAATAAGATTCCACTACCCACTCACTTGAACGGCTAAAATTAAAAAGACTAACAACACTAAGTGTTGATAACGTGAGCAATGTGATCTCATACATTGATGGTGGAAGTGTAAATTGGTACAATTAGTTTGGAAAACTATCTCACATTATCCACTAAGGCTAAACATATATACAGACAGCTTACAACCCAGAAGTTTACTCCAAGATACAACAGAAATGCTCGCACAGGTACACGAAAAGATATGTTAATAGAAACATTATTCATTACAGCCAGAAAATGGAAACAACTCAAATGTCCATCAGCAGTGGACTGGATAAACTGAGGTATATGCACAAAATGGGACGTTATATAGCAATGCAAACGAACAAACTGCAGCTATATGCAGCAACACAGATGACTCTCACATGGCTGAAAATAAGCCAGATAGAGAATATGTGTTGTATGATTTCATTTATATAATGTTCAAAAACAGGGCACGTTAACCTATACTGCCAAAAAATCGGGGGAATAATCACCTTTGGGAAGGAGGGAAGGAATAGAGATTGAGATGAGATGCAAGGTGCTTCAGGGGTGCTAGTAATGCTCCATTTCTTGGTTGGGGAAGTGGCAACTCAGATGTATTCACTTTTTCACAATTTGTTAAGCTGTATAGTCATGATTTGTGCTCTTTCCTATATATATTATGCTGCAATAAAGCTAAAACAAGACATTTTTGCTCCCATTTGCATTTCTCAGATAAGGAAATGTTCATATTCTTTGGTAATTAATCAGCCATCTGTCTCATCTTTTGTAAATCATTAATGTACTTTGTCTATTTCTCTTGATGTCTTAAGCGTGTATTATCTACATGAGCTCTTTCTATATTAAGCGTATTTATCTATCATTTTTTACCATGGAAAATTTTTTCTATATTTTTGGTTTTTTATTTCCCTTGGGATTTTGGGGGTTCAAACGTTTTTATTAGTCAAATTTGTCAGTTTTACTTTGTAATACATCATTCACTGCCAATATGCTCAGAAAACCTTATACAGATATTAGAGAAATATGAACATATCTCATTCCATTTTTTTAATGATTTTTAAAATCAACCTTAAAGTTGTTTCAAAAGTAAATTCTTCTCTATTGAAGTAAAGCTATTTTCAAAAGGCATTTCTCTAACACAGTAATAATAGGCATACAGTAGGTGTTCAAGATACACTTGCTGGCCTGTCGTCATGACAACCTGAATGCACCCGATCTCATCTGATCTCATCTGATCTCGGAAGCTAAGCAGGGTCTAAGCCCGGTGGGGCCTGGTTAGTACCTCCTATCCAGGTCGGCCCTGGATAGGAGACCACCTAGGAAGGGGGGGGGGGGGGGGGGGGAAAAATAAATAAATAAAAATGAAATAAAATAATTAAAAAAAAAAATTGCTGATTAGCTTTTCTTCTTGCTCTCTTAAATCTGTACTATTTTATAAATAGTTTGATGTTCAAATGAAGAATATGAAAATTAACAAAGGTTTGTTAGCAACAGGTAAGATCCAGAAAATACAAAAGGTCACTTTAATTAAGAAGAAAATGTCAGTTAAAAGTAAGTTAAAAAAAATCTTGGCTATATGTTTTTGGGGTGCTGGAAAAGTTCTCTACCTTGAATGGTGGTAATTACCAACGGTGGTAATTATAAAGTGCATATGTGCATAAAAATCCATTCGGCTATATATTTAAGAATTGTGTATTATGTAGGATGTTAAAATTAAAACAATCAAATTGCTTTTAGTTGAATTTTAATACCAAATGTAATGTCCTTAAAATACTATTCTTCTAGATCCGGAATGAATGTTTAGAATTTAACACACAGTGTTAGAGGTTCTGTGTAACACTATTCAAAGTATCAGGAGAAATAATAACCACTACCACCACATATTCTATACTTATTCCATGCAAGGCTCTGTCAGAGAAAGAAATGAATTGAAGCTCTCAATGTATGAATTATATTTCAAATAAGCCAGTAATATGCCAACTTGAAGTAATTTCAAGTGCATATGAAAAAAAAATGAAAGGTTAGAAGGATAGTTGTAAGCTAAAAATAACATTGAATTTGTCCTAGGAAAAAGGGATAATGTTTAAAAAAATTATGCAAAGAGTCATATAATAAAGGCTCTTTGATGAGGAATACATCAGATGCAGGAACCCTGAGTTCAAGGTTTGTCCCCATTTTCGTGCCACCCTGTCACCTACTGGAGGCCCTGAACGGAAAGGCAGCAGTTCTTCAGTGTACCGGCTAATCCAGGAGCTGGCGCAAGCTGCTGGACCACCCCTGACCCGGTCCTTAGGAGCGTCGAGAGAAACTCAGAGCACTGGGCAGAAGATTCTGGTCATGGGAGGTCTGATTCCAACATTTTACTAATTCGGTAAATTACTCTAAGTAATTCAAAAAAGGAGTT
>KE775191.1:2566-16876 GCA_000465285.1 Eidolon helvum | reverse complement strand
ATTTATAAATATATGATACAATAGAATTGTAACAAACTTCAAAAGGATCTATGTGTAAGAGTGCTAAAGGCAGGAGTTATAGAGAAGTACTCAAACCAGCATACCTCCTAGAGGTCTCAGCCAGCCCCTGTCTGTTCATATGTGGCCACATTTATTATGATACCATATCCTCATTCCCCACCACCCCCATGGTCATAGCTGAATAGACCAGTGGACCAGTGGTGGTGCCTGACTCCAGAGCAAAAAATTCATAGGCTGGCCAGTACCTTTGACTTATGGACTGTCCCCCAAAGAGAAGCTGACGAATCATATTCCTTTATTTAGAAATTTGAACTTAGAAATGTAGAGGAAAAGAGCCAGGAACCATGTGTAACTAATGCAGAGAAATACTGAGGTAGACAAAGTTCCAAATAGGCAACAACACATGTATAAGCACAAATTGAGAGAGGGGGAACATGTGCATTATGAGAGTACTCTATAGCACCCATGCAGTTAGAAGCAGAAATGCTGTGTATGACAAAGAAATCAGTAGCCTATGAAAGACAGACAGAATAGTCCTGCTTCCTGATGATTTTTTTATTCCAATCATCGTCAATTTCTAGGCTCACAATAATTTTGCTTCTCCTGAAGTGACTTAAACGACTCCTGTAAGTACAGCTAGGCAAGGTAAGAGTAAAATCACATGAGCCAAAAGATAACAAAAAAATCACTTTTCATAGTTCAGAGATCCAGCTCTCAAGTGCAGCACCTCATTCGATCGACCTGAGCCCTATGGTGGAAGAAACTGACATTCAGAGAGGGCATATTACTTGTTCAAGGTCACAACTCTAGAAACAAGCAAAGCCAGTATTAAAGCCAGCTCTTCTGACCCAGAAGACTGTGCCCTCCAATCACATCATACTCACTCCTGTGTGTGGAAGGCAGGTCCAGCTGGCTTCTACTTTTATCTCTGGAATGGACTGTTTTGTAGGACAAGTACAGAGCGGCTGAAGCGTTCTGCTTGTATCAGGGGCAGGATGATAGGAGTTATTGCGCATTTGGAAATGGTTACAGTATTAGCTCTGAGATCCATGGATCTTGGATGTTTCAACATCTCACTTAATGTGATTCATCTAAAGGAACTTGATTTTCAACATTTCCTGGGCTGTAGTGCAAACATATTTTAGGAATCTCAAATATAAGAGTATATATTTTAGTCATCCCATTTTAGTCTCCATTCTTTGCCATTGTTTATAATGAAGGGTTTCCTAGAGTGTTTTTCTATATTAGGGTATGGTTTACGATGATCTCATGCAGGGACAATGCCCAGAGGCAAACTCTTCAAGTTGCTTTTTTACAATTTACTTTGTATATTCTTTTCTTATTACAAAAATTATGTAATTCATTGAAGGCCTTTTGGGAAATAGTTACATAACAAGAAAATACATGTCACTCCTAACCTTGACCCCTACCCAGAGAGAACTCTGATAACATTTTGGCAAATGTTCTTGGTAGAAAAGTGTAGGATATACCCCAGAAGCCTACAAGGCAAATGTCTGATTTCTCCCTGGGATGCAGTGACCTGGTGAAAGCATGCAGAACAGAATTAACCATTCATCTGAAAATGTGCTGACCAGGCATGTGAGGGCAGAACCAGTGATGGCCCCAGCATGGGGCAAAGTGTTCATGTAGCATGCGGCAAAGGTGTCCATTATCATAAAAGAGACATGACATTTTATAGAGATACTCCAAATAGTTCCTGTATACAGAGGACATAGCTACATCTTTGTTTTTGCAAAATCCTAAATGTGTTTATGCCCCTGCTTCACGGAGCTGGGGGATATGTATTCTTGTAATTGAAATGATTCAAAATGTTAGAACAATCCTAGAGATAATTATAAGCATTCTGTTGTATTAGAAAACAAGTTAGGTATCAATGAATTGAGGCAGAACTTCTGCTAAAAATTATCCCAGGAATTTGTAAAAAATGTAATTTATGGTCCCTTGCTCACAAATTCTGCATCTGTAGTTGAGGTTAGTCTTCAATATCTCAATTTTTAAATAACAATTACAGATAATTTCATGAACTACTCTCTGAGTCACACTGCTAACAGTTCCCCTTAATCACTGGCTGGGACATGAGTTTCTCAAAGTTGGCTCTTGGTGTTTACTTGCAACATGCCAAACCCACTGCCACTTCCTGGGTTTAGGTGATTTTATCTCACTCCAACACTGTTACTGTAGTTTTCTAACAGGCCTCTCTGCTCCAGCTCCCTCTCACTATTGCAGCCTTTAAAGTGCCATAAGAAATAACTTTTTAAGTCAGAGTTTCTCAACTTTGGTCTGACTGAGATTTGAGGCTGAATAATTCTTTGTTGTGGGTGGGCTATCCTGTCTCTAAAGGATGTTAAGCATCATCTGTGGCCTCTACCCACTAAAAACCAGTAACATCTCCACTGCTAGTTGTGACAATCAAAATCATCTACTGTTACTGTCAAATGTCCCTTACAGACAAAACTGACTCTGGTTAACAACCCCTACTCTTAAACTTTAGGGAAGAAAGGGTTAGTTTCTTTCTCTGTTGTCCAAATGTTTTACCATGGCACTCGAATATCTATGCGATTTGCCTCCAAACCACATTTCCAGCCTTGTCTTCTATTAAACTATTCAATGCCCCTCACTCTTCACCAAACTAGGCTATTCTTTCAAATAATCATTGATATTCATGCCTCTGTACATTTGTTTCTGCTTTTTCTAAGGGCTGTGTATGCTTTTCTTTTTTGGTTGCTTTTCCAGGAAAATCTGATTCCTTCAAAGGTTAGTTCAAAATCAACCTTCTCCAAAGTTTTTCTTGACTTTCTTAATCATCTTCACCCTCATTTTGTACTACATGTTTACCTCTGCCTCTACCTAGAGCTTATTCATTCAGACTTGTCCTGCAAACATTTTTACCCATATCTTTTCCCCTTAATTGCAAAGATTAAAACATTTCTGCCTAAATCACTAGCACTTAGCATGGGAAAAGTATAAGTTGGCCCTTAATAATGTCTGTACAAATAAATAAAAATTTGACATTTAAAGCACACCAGAGAGTAATTTTAAAAAATCCATATGTTATAACTGACTCACCAAGAATAATTTAAATAAAATTAAATGTGTGTGTTGTAGACTAACAGCATTACACTTAAAACCAGAATATTAGCCATCAACATTTTAGAATATATCATTTGTGTTAAGTCCTTAACTAGAGTTAAGTTAAACTCAGTAAAAAAAGTGACTGAACTAGTTATAAGCATCTCAAATTAAACAAAATCACACCCAAACAAACCTATGAGCCATGTTCACTTTAGTGTTTTCATTTCTTTTAATAAATATAAATTATATTTCAAGTCATCTTTGAAAAGCACTGATTCAGTAGGTGCTACATAAGCATTTTTGGTAGAATCATTACAAGTCTAGGTTTTAGGAATTACTCTATTATTGGCTTAACAATTACAGTAATTTACAACAATTTAGCTTGTCTCTATTTTCCCTTCATTGTCCTGTGCTCTCACTTTATGTTTTATAACAAATGCATCCAAATGATCCTCACCATTCAACCTTAGCCCAGGTCTAAAGTGCTTATTTCTATCACATTAGCTACCCTGTACTCAAAAGAAGGAGATGGGGACAATGGATTTGAGTGTAAGTGAGGACTACTGGGGAAGATATGATGGTGGTGGTGGAGGTCATTTGAGAACTTTTCTTTTATTTATAAGGTGTTAACATTTATAACTGATAATTTGGAGGACATACAAACAAAGGCGGAGTTGAAAGGAAGATCATTCTTCTACGTGGAAATCTTTAATAGCATTCTGCCTACAGTTTGCCAATATGTATAGACTACCTAACTCTGATGTCATTTGGATTTCTATAAACCAAACCTAGCTAATTGGGCTCCTGCTTAGAAAGAAAGAGGGCTGAAGAAATGAATTCAGGTAATTTAATTTAGGCTGTACAAATTATGTCCCATCTACATGTAGTCTTCTTTCTAAATTCAGTGTTGAAGTTACAGAAGAAAAGTGGAAGATTATTTAAATTCTGGAAAGATCTTCAAAAAGTTAATTGTTCTTCTACAAAAATGATTCCTAACTATATCATGACTCACCTAAAGTACTAATAAAATTTAGTGGAAAATGATATAACAAATATAAATATAAAAATTCTTTCCTTTCCATTTTTTTAGAGCATATTTGAATGGATGTATAATGCAAATCTAGTGGGCATAATTGTGTACTAGGATATTTATATTAAGATAAATGTCTTTTTATGAATTATTACAGAGGAGAATTTTCTAGGTTATCTGAAATGACAAGAATAAACTTCTGGCAGGCAGCTGTCTTTTATTCCAGTAGTTATGATTATTCTCATAATTTCTGTTACAGGTCAGGGAGTAAGGGGACCCACATGAATCTCATATTTTCTTGATGTCTGATGATCTGTGTGTTTCAACATCTAATTTTAAAGTATCAACCCTTTTTTCTTTACCATAAGAAACTGGTTTGTTCCATTTTACTTATGTACATAAACACGTATTTACACTTTCATATACATGAAAACTTAAATTTGAGCAGAAACAGAGATATTACAATAGTCTATAAAGTACTGTATAGCTTTCCCATAACCATCATATGATGAAAACTAATGTCAACAATTGTGCAACTGCAGGATGACAAGTGTGAATGCCCTAATTGGTCAAGTGGACCAGAATGATGAATTGCTGTTTTTTTTTAAACCAATGTCACTTCTAATCTATTACAACAGTAATGAACAGCCAAGCAGCCTATTTCCCACGAATATCTTCAAAGCTCTACAGACTGTCATTTGAACCATTCTTTAATTGTATCTGGCACAGATTGTAAAATGCTCCATAGAACCAAGAAGGCGTACTAACTAGATTTGGCTATCCTCAAGTCTCTAAAATGATGAGGCTTTACATGACTAAAAGAAGTTTAATCTCAGTCTTTACTATGAACTATTATAACCACTGAGCACATAGTAGGTACTTGAAAACTTTAAGATTTTATCATAACACATTCAGTTTTTTAAAATTTCCTAGTAGGTATTTAGGGTATTTTTGTTTTTGTTTTTGGTATGTGTGGTTTATCTAGTCTTGGATGTAACATTTTCTGGATAATTAAGATAAAATTGATCAGAAATGGTCAGACAGTATATATATTCCAAGACTTTTCTCAGAAAATTTATTTCTTATTCATTAGGTTATTTTATTTGTGAATTTATTTTCCCACTGACAGATCCATGTTTTACTTCAAAATTTTGCTTCTTGTCTTACCTCCATTGTTAATGTATAACGCATATTATTTTTAAAAAGTTCCATGATAATTGTGAGGGATGGCTGGACCATACCTCCAGTTAGTGATAATTCACTAACCGTTTCTGTCTGCCTACTTAGGCTCAGTAGAGACACTGTCTTGACTCCTGGGCCTACAATGAGAATAGGAAGGAGACATAGTTCCCCTCAGGCTAACCTATACTTAAGTTAAGGTGTGATAATGTCTGTTCTGAAATGGGAAGGGGACTGAATCAATAGCACTTATAATCAAGCATGGAAGATGGAATATATACATTTTTCCTGGTTCCTCTCAAATATTCTTCTAAAATAACAGTAAAGAAACAAATACATAAAAAAAGTAGGCATAACGCAGAAGGACAAAAGGATGAAGAAGGAGGTGGGGATATATGACAAATGTCAACAAAATATTCAGAAGCTTCAAAGTGGGTGAGTGGTAACCAGTATAGCTGACTAGGGACTGTTCCAAACTAAGAGACAAGAAAGGGTAGCATAAGTCAACAAGAAACATGCTGATTCACTCTGCTGAACCTCAGATAGACTTAGGAATAGAGTAGGCACCAGGTATTTTTGAAGGCTAGGGTGTAGGTGGGGTTGTAAAGTCAAGTTCATATGGAATGATTGGTTGAAAATCTTTAAAAGGAGCAATCAAATTTCCTCTTACATTCCGCATAGCCAGGAAACTGTTTCTGTCCTACCCAGGCAGAAGACAAGAGCTTTACTCTTTTGAAAAATTGAACCTCAGAGGCTTGAGTCCTGAGGCACAGCTGAGAAGAGGCATGAGGAACCATACTGAAAACAAAAAAGACTGAGTGAAAGTCTACAAATAGACCAGTGAGATCCCCCAAGTTCCTTAACTCACTCAGCTATTAGAACAGGGGCGATTGGGCTAAATATCCCGCCCCCGCAACCCCTGTTCACTCCTGCCCCACCTTACACACCCTTTCAGGCAAAACATTGGAGGACTGTTCTTCGGAAATACTAAGGAGCACCAAATCGAGACCAAATGGCCTTGACTTTTGGGGCTATCTCAATAAAATATTCGGTATCCACTGAAATAAGTTCCATCTCAATACAAAGAATTTCCAATTTGCATGTAGTGCCTCATTTTAAAATATAATAGCTAGGATTACCAGGATTTGAAAACCTCTAACATGAAAAGAGACTGTCAAAATGAGCAACAAAGGAGACAGTACAGAGAACAAGAGTAATCTGTATAGTTAGCATGAGATAAAGAAGCCTCATGCAAGAAAGAGAGACTATAACAGGGCATTTCAGAAACAGAAAGGGATTGTTGGAAAGTTAAAGATATGACAAGAAGAGCTAAAAAATAAAACAAAATAAATAGAAGTACAGAAGATAAAGGTGAGGTTACTATTTGTGGAAAATAGAACAAAAAAAAAAAAGAAAAGGAGAAAAACATAAGAATATTAGAGAACCAGTAGCAAAGGTTTGTATAAAAAGAGAAAAGAAAATATCAAAGGAAAAAAATGATCAAAAATCAATATAAGAAAAGTCTCCAGAATTTCAAATTTCCAAATTGAAGGAGCCACAGAGTGTTCAGTCTAATGGATGAAGATAGATCTACCCCCAAAGTATAACATTGTAGAATTTCCAAAGCCTGAGAAAAATAGAAGATTATGTAAGCTTCCAGGCAGGAGAAAACAGGTTTCATAAATAAGATCAAGATTCAATTAAATCTAGAAAGCAATGCGGGTTACCTCAAAATTATGAGGAAAAATAATTCTCAGTCAGGTATGAGAATAGAATAAAGGAATTTTAGGACCTAAAATCTCTCAAAATTTAATCTCCTATGCACCCTTTCTCAGGAAGGGTAGAAAATACACTTCATAAATATGAGAAAACATGGCATGCAAAGAACAGGAAAGCAAGTACAGGACAGAGGCAGAGGGAATTCACAGGAGGATGGTAAAACCAAGTGCCAGACTGACAAGACAGCTATGCAGTACACCAGGGAACAACCATTCCAGACTGGAGCAGAAGGACTGATGGGGAAAACTGGATTGAGACACATTTTATAGAGTTGAAGGTATAGGAAAATCTGTCTGGAAATAGAAAGCTGTGTATCTGAAAACAACAACAGAAAACAAGAAATCTAAAATATTGTTCAGCAAAGAAGATTTAATAATATTATTTGGCTCAGCAGTGAACAAAGTTTTCATAGTCAAACAAAAACACTGATTATAGACTGAAAAAAATTACTAAATCTCTATTGGGATTAAAAGGGAAGAAGAAGTGTGTGTTGGAGGAGAATGAAATAGCTAAATCCTGGCTTTTATAGTAAAAATATCTACTTTGAAAAATTTTAAAAAGTAGAATAGTAATTATGCTATTTACAAACATAGAGATAAATACCAGAAAAAGGTGCTAAAAGTTAAAAGTGAATGGTAAGCAGGAATGTGGGGTGAAGAGGGGTGGGTAAGGAACTCATAAAGGCATTGTAGTACTATTTAATTTTTTTCAGCTATATAAGAAAACTGCAATAGGATTAATAAGAACAATAACAAAACTTGAGTAGGAGGTTGGATATTCCTGGGTTGTTATATAAAACAAACATGTATTATCTATTTTGAGCTACTGTGTTAGGCAGTTTCTTATGCACCATTTCAATCCTAATGACAAGCCTATCAGGCAAGCGTTTCTTGGTCTCTACTTCCTGGATAAAGAACTCAGGTTCAGAGTGCCAAAGCCTTGCCCAAGGTCAGAGGACTAGCAAAGCCAGACCCTACCTTAAGTCTTTTTCATCCTGAGTTTCATATTCCTACCATATTACGGTTTCGTTTAATTACATAAGGAAGTTTGATTTTAAGACGTCATTATGGACCACCATATTTCTTCAAGCCTTTCTTCAGGTTCATAACAAGGTAGGCACCTAGATGATGACTTTAATCCTTCTTTGGGTGGAATTAATAAAGGAAGAAGAAAAAAGGGGAAAGCAAGGTCTGAGAAGACTTTTTCTTCCCAGGCTCTATTACCCATATTATTTCATCATCTTGTGTCTTAAAGGTTTGAAAGACTATATTTAGAAATTAATTATTCATGGAGATAAAGAATTTGCTTTTTTAAGCAATAGAGTAGTATACACTACCCAAAGTGGAATGAGTTAATAATATTAAATATCTTTCAGAGAAAGAAGCCTCTAATATAGCCAAAACATTAAATTAGTCATCTATAAATTGTTGAGTATATCTATAATAAGGTAATTCCCCTAGATCAGTACTTTTTTCCTTTATATTAATGGGGGTTGGACCTTGAATTATGAGATTAAAAATAAAGCCATTTAATTATTTTCTGGCAAATATGTTTGTTATTACTGAGCCTGTGCCAATTTTTAATAATTATCTTGAAAGAAGTACTGTGGTTCAATTCAATTCAATTTCAGTTAATTCAATCTTTTATGCTCTTCAAATGAAAAAAATTCCAAATTAATACATTGCTCCTTCTTTTTTAGATTCAAGCTTTGTATTTGCCTGTTTGACTTAAAAAAAAAAGGATCAATAAATTAGCCAATTGGCAAACATTTATGTAAAACGATCATTTTCATGGATGGTTAAAACCAATTCTAAGAGAATCTATTTCTGCATTAGGTCAAGGGTTTCCAATTAAAGAGCCTATTCTAATTCTTAATCAATACCAAGATGTAAGTGGTTAAAATTGGTAATTTTTATTCCAACCATTTGTGTGGTGGAATAGAAAATAACTTGAACAAAAAAAGAATACTATAAGTTTTTTTCCAGGTTCTTGTTACTTACTTTAACATGCCTAGGAAAGTCCCTTTCATGCATGACCAAATATGCTCATAAATAAAAGTGGGAAAATATCATCCACTGTAACTACTTACAAAGTTCTTAGTATGCTGCAACATGATATGGCATTTTAAATAAGCACAAAGCACCATCTATATACAACATATTCTGGTAAAGAGGCAACATTTATGATCTATTTCTTCCAAAAACAGCCTCCTGAACTAGACTGTTTTTACAATATGTAGGTGTGAATACTGCTCAAGACAGCAATAACACTTGTACTAATGAAACTACTCACCCATAGGTCCTCCAAACTGCAAGGGCTACATAACCATGCTGTGAAGATTTGCTTGGTAAAATTACATGAACCATGCCAGGGGCTTGGGTCAAAGAACTAGTTATGTCACAAAGAATCTTGGGTACGTAATTGAAATACTCCTAGTCCAAATTTTCTCAGCCATAAAAAGGAAGCCTTGTTTGCTTCATAGGGCTTTTGTTAGGTTCGAATAAATAAATAATATAATATGAATGGCAACTGTACAGGAAGCTATTTTGGAACCAATTAAATACCAAAAAAATGTTATGATATTACTACTAACACAAATAATAATAGAATAATATAAATATCAAGATGCCCTGTGGTGACCACCAAGGGATCATGGAATACTATAGATATTTTTAGAAGTGTCTTGATGACCTTGGGATTGAAAATACAACTCTTATATCTGAATCAGTTAGGGCCCTATACTCTAATTTACTGAAAAAGGAAAACCAATTTATGCAGCAAGAGTCACATTACTATGTTAGCAAAGTACCCTCCTTCCCAAATCCCACATGTGGTCAGATTTAAGGGCTAATGGTAATTAAAGATTGACATAGAGTGAATAAGATTAATATTAGAAAAGGATTACATCAAAAAAGATTTACATCAAAGGATTCTTTCTCTTTTCCCCCAAAGAAGGCCTGGGACACAAAAGAAGTCTTATGCAAAGCATTCTAAGCCTCTTAGTTATTTTAAAAGAAGTTGAAAAATATGATGAGGTAAGCACAATGTTTTTCTACTGGAAAGTACCATAAGTTATAATACATGTAAGGCTTTACTCCACATAAAAGAACTAGTACTATATATTGGAGGGCAAATTGGACGATGGTTGTACAGGAACTTGAAAGTCTCGTCTGGAATAGGTAAAGGAGAGCATTCACAGTAGACAGAATGAATAGGTGTCCATAAGCCACCCCAACAAATTTCAATACCAATACCTGCTCCTTGTTGAGCTACAAAGATGCAAGTTTTCTCATATGGTATTATTGCACGAATGCAGCAAACACATGTCTATGTTTACAGGTAAACAGTCATTTACCTATGATGTATGGCCATAGAACACACATATATATGCCCAGAGAACACACACACACACACACACACACACACACACACACACACACACACACACATTAAACAGGAATCTAAAACAAAAATAAAAAATAAGAGATGCAGAAAACTATGATAAAAAGTCTATTTTGCTTTACAGTAGCTTAAAAGCTGGGAAGTAATTTAATGACAGATGTCATGGAATTTCATGTCCTTAATTTACAAGTGAAGAAAGAGTATGTTCTACAGCATCACAGCACTAGAATGGAAAAGGGCTTTAGAGATCAAGGAGCCCAGTAAGGTGCAGGGACCTGAGATTCTTCCTTTCAGAGTTATTTTGAGGCTCAACGCAAAGTCTGTAAAAACACTTTGGAAAATTTTACATAAACAAAAGGAAACATTTTCAGTAAGGTTTCCAGTGACAGTTCCAGCTATTGAACTCAGCTAGGACTAGCCCTAGCCTATGGTGGTGAATAGATACCTGGGCCAGAGAGACCATGGGACATCACATGAGTTTTCTGGGACTGTACCATTCTGGTTTGCTATATTCAGTATTTGCATCTCATCAAACATTTCTCTATAAATAAAGATCTATGTCTTTGGTACAAGGGCTAAGGATACTGTCATCACTTTTCATCCATTTATTTAATCAACAAATGTTCCTTGAGCAACTTACCACATACCGGGCACTGCTTTAGGCACTTGGTTGTATAATATTGACCGAAAGAACATTGAACATAAGAATAAAACTACAAGGTTATATGTAACTGAGAATTCTGTAAAGAACAGAAAATGTAGCCATGGGCCTCTCTAGGCCATGGGCCTGTATCTCTTTGGGCTGTCATGTAGAATTGTTACAATATTACTATTATTTATATAGCACTTGAAAGTTTGCTAACATAAATGTTAGTAGTCTCATGACAATATTACTTCTTACAAAAGGTCTTCTTGAAGTCTGTGTCTTCAAAAAGCTTACAACTTAGCGCCACACTGGTTTAAACACTCAAACCCTGCTGCTAAGTCTGTGCATCTGAAATGAGATAAAGAACATACGTTCTGAAGTCAATGTCGGTCTATGTGCTGGCTCTACCACGTACTAGGGCAAGGACTTAGGAAGCCTCTATTTCCTCATGAGCCCAGGTAAGATGACAGTAGTTCCTATCTCAGGTGTAGACAAATGGACTACAGAAAATTCCCAGTATTTATGAGTAATGAGAATTTTTTAGACAATTTTCTACATCATTTATATATATTATGTCTGAATATATGTTGTATAATATTTATTATATGTATATATTTTTAAAACTACATATTTATAGATGAAATTAAATGTCTGAAATAGTTCTAAAATAACACACAGGGAAGAAGGTGAGGGGTAGAGTCAAGGAAACAAGACTGGTCATGAGTTAGTAACATTATAGCTGGGTGACGGGTATACAGAGGCTTACTGAATATTAACCTCTATACTTCTGTGTACGTTTAAATTATGCTAACATTTATGTTTCTGAAAATTTTTTTTTTACTAAATTTATTGTACTACAAGCTATTTTGAAGAAACTTGCACTGAGGATATAGTTTATAGACAGAGTAGAACTTGAGAAAGCTAAATGATGTTTATAATTTATAAAAGAAGATAGACCACAGACTATTCCTTAAAATACCCCAGACACTAAAGGGTTAGTCTCATAAAGACCACATCTGGAAGAGATAGCAAATTTGACTACAGATGGCAAAAGTATTAGATAACCTTAAATTAGCAATGAGGTGATTAACAGGAGAGTGACTCCAGCGAAATCTCATCACATGGGGAAACATTCCTTCTTATAAAATGCATTCATTACAGGTCAAATGGGCCAAATAGCAGGTGGTTTAAAGAATGAAACAGGAACTAAAAATATATAATTGATGGGTTACAAGAAAGATCATTAGAGATTAAGAATATTTTTGGAAAAAAGGATGAGATGAAGGTCAATCTCTAGAAAAAGAGATAGAAACAAGAACTGTAACAATTCACAAAGAGGTTTAGGGTGATATCTTTTGTTTTGTGTGGGTTGCTGTTAATGTTTTCACCATATAAAGTGTCTACACAGAGGTCGATTTGGGGCATGCTAATTTCTATCTTCCTGTCATGGCTTTGTAGAGTAGGCTACATAAGATAGCTCTAAAGTCTAGTGATAAGTGGTGATTTAATCTTACAAATTTATTTAGCTTAATTGATCACTAAAAGGCTAAAATCTTTCAAAATATATTGAGGTCTGGATGAATTTTCTATTTCAACTACACATATTGATTACATGAAATAGATAGCTGCCATATTTTCAACTTCTTTTAAGAGATAGTCACAGAAAATAAGGAATTGGATGCTAGAAGACAAAAAATTAAAAAATGAATGTGCATGAATTATTATACAAAAAGTACTAATCAATTTGTGAATGGACAGAGACAATGAGTACTTTCAATAACAAAAGAAAAAAATACAAAGCTGTTTAATTAGAAGAGATGCTTGCTGTGTAGTAAGATATTTTAACACTTATTAATAAAAGCCTAACATGTTTATTGTATATACTCACTCTTGGAGTGGATTAGGCAGATTTTAATTAAAAGATTACCACTAACAAATAATGATGAGATCTGTAGGAACTAATGCCTAACTGGGAGACCTGCCTTATTAAAACCAATTTCTCTAGTTCATATGTTTTCTATATGACAGAGCAGTGTAGAGAACTGCCTGCCACCACAGAGCATTTTAGAGATAAGCAGACCTTCTGACAAATCTTTTTGACAGGTGAGAAAACCAAGGTGCACGAAGGATAGTGAATACCAGGGTTGAAACTAGACCCTGATTTTCCAAAAATTCCTTATGGCGATCTTTGACTATATTGGACAGTTGCTACAAAAAGTTCCAGAATCTTGGAGTAAAAACTCAACGAAGTCTAGGCAGAGTTTTGAAAAAGATATTGTTTTCCCAGAGGTAACTTCTGAGAAAAGTTATAAAATCTGTAGGTTGGTGTTTTCAACTGGGAGAAGGAACTGATTGTGTTTAGTGAAGGGAAGAAGCAGAGTATGCTAATGGGTTGTAAAATTAAACAAACAATGGCTTCTAAATTATGCTAATAACCTAGAAGAAAGTCCTTTATTTCTGTGGACCAGCTAACTGGCCCTTAATAAGCATCTCTTATGAAGGTCAAGGAAGGTCAGACTGGTAAATTATAGCAGGGCTCAAGCTGTCTAAGTGGTTATCATTAAACCACAGATAATTAATAGTTCAAGACAAAATAACTCCAAGCTTTAACCCAAGTTTCTGGAGCTTTGCTAGCTCTGGGGATACCGCTGCTTGAATAAGATCTCTGACAAGTGCTACATATTGAGTGACTCATTAGAACAGTCTTTATTTTTGTATTGTAGCAATCTAAATTCTCAATAAGCAAATTACAATACATTTAAAAGTAAACGTTTTTGAAAGTGTACTTTTCTTTATTTCTACCAATTTGAAAGCAGCCTGAGGATAGTAGAAAATTCTGATAAAATTTGAACTGAACAAGTCTCTTGAATTCAAAGCCTTAATGTGAGTGAAAGTGGTCCAAAAGGCTTTGGGAAATGTGTGCCAAATTGGCAAGAATGTTACCAATATGGAGCTCAGATGACAGAAATAAATGTACTATATCTCTATAGAAAACAATCAGTGAAAAGAACTGAAGCCAAGGCCAGGACCTGGAAGAAATGTTCATAGAACATGAAACTTGTTGCTAGAGGGAGAAAGGAGCATGGAAGACAATGGGAAAGGACTGAAGGATATAAGTGAAACTGGAATGGAAAAGAGGGCAAATAAAATTGAAAGAGGG
>AWHC01104985.1:0-17223 GCA_000465285.1 Eidolon helvum | reverse complement strand
GGCGGGCTGCGCATTAGGGACACCTGGGCCTGACTGACAGCCTTTCGGGAGACCCCGGGCGCAGGCGCACCGGGCGCTGGTCTCGCGTGGGCGCTGTTCTCGCGTGGGCGCTGTTCTCGCGTGGGCCTCCCTCTGCGGCTCTCTGGAGTGCTAGTACCGCCCTGAACGCAGCTTGGACAGGTGCCTGGTGCACCTGCTCTTTCTGCTGTCTCCCAGGTGATGCCGCTGATCTCCGGGCTCTAGTGGCCGAGCGGTTTCTAGCGGCCTGGGTCCCACCCACAGGGTCCTGCACAGACAGTGGAAACACACCCCCACCTTCCTGTGAAAGAGGCCTGTTTGCTTGTGCCCAGCGTGGGCTTTGGTACACATCTACAGGCCTACAGATTTCAAAATATATTGCATAGGTATAGTGGCCAAAACAATGTGATGTTGGCATAAAATAGAGACATAGCTTACTGGAACAGAACAGAGAGACCAGAAATAAATCCACACCTATATGGTCAATTAATTTATGACAAAGAAACCAAGACTATACAATGGGGAGAGGATAGTCTCTTCAATAAGGGAGGCAGGGGAAACTGGACAGATACATGCAAAAAAATGAAACTCGACCGCTATCTTACACCATACACAAAAGCTAATTCAAAATGGATTAAAGACTTGACTGTAAGACCTGAAACCGTAAAATTCCTAGAAGAAAACTTAGTAAGCTCTTTGACATGGGTCTCGGCAATGACTTTTTGGACTTGACACCGAAAACAAAGGCAACAAAAGTAAAAATCAACAAATGAGGCATATCACACTAAGGCGCTTCTGCACAGCAAAGAAAACCAACAACAAAATAAAAGGGAGTCTAACGAATGAGAGAAAATATTTGCAAGTCATATACCTGATACGAGGTTAATAAACAAAATATATAAAGAACTCATATAACTCAATAGCAAAAAGGCAAAAAAGTCCAATTAAAAATGGGCTAGGATCTGAACAGACATTTTCTTAAAGAGGACATACAGATGGCTAACAATACATGAAAAGATGTTCAACATCACCAATCACCAAGGAAACACAAATGGAAAATTCAGGAGCTATCCAATTAAAAATAAATGTCATTCCCAATGGGTGGAAATCACTAAACGTCATGAAACTTCATATTTGTCACTGTCGATTACCCTCCATGTTTCATGTCTATATTATTCATGTTTTGTAAGCTAGTTTCACCCTCAAGATTAATACAAAATTGTTTTTATACTTTTAGGTCCAATTTTCACGTACACTCTCCTTTGCTATTTCCTTAAAGATTTGGTAAGAATAGTTTAAAATAGAAATGAAGATCTCTCATATAAAAAAACAAGTCCAAATAAATAAACCAATAGAGAAACAGATCTGCAATATTTTTTTGAGTCTCTCGGACTTGGTATTGATGAAATTTGAACTAAAAAAAATATCAAACCTTTGCACAAATTGTATTTTATTTTTCCCATTGAACATGAAATACTTTGCTATGGAGAAAATGCATTGTTCTTTTGTGTGTTCCATTGAGTACATTAAAGCAGGGCATCTGGTTGGATGTTTGCCTTATGTTCATAATGCCTATCATAAATACCTATTCTTCAGAGCCTAAGGTTGTCTATCTAATTTAGGACATATATATCAGTTTTTGAAAATATGAAAGCCAGTGAGAAACTCATGCGAAGTTCCACACACAGCATGGCACCTGAAGACCATTACTTCTGGTAGGAATATCATTTACATAATTTTCTACAAGAATTCTTCTTCCATTAAAAAAAAGTTGGCAATGGTTAACTTTGAATGAGACCTCACAAGTGTCTAGCACTTAGATAAGTGTCTTCCCTATTTTATCTCTTCTAAGCAACAAACACAAGACACATTGCAACAATCTGATTTTTTTTAAAATTAAAGTAACTATATTATTCTAAACTACTGCCAAAATTAACCTAGTAAGCTAGATTGTTACTAATTTCTGACTTCACATTTTGCATGTTGGTAACCACAAATTCCAAACAGGCCTAGAATTTTATTTCTCAAATATTATATAAAATCAGTTTTTCTATTTTATTACTATAAGAAGATTAATTGGAAGATTATTATTTCAGTTCTATTTCTACTTAGCATCTCACTAGTACTTTAGATATCACTTGTACTTTATTCTCAATCTTTTTTTTTTTTTTTAACTAAACCCATATAATGCAAACAGTATTTGTTTTTCAGTGTGTTTTGAATGTGACTGTCAACGAAGGCTGGCCAATATCCATGAACCATGAGTACACACAAAAATAGCATCATCTTTTGATATGTAAAGTGCAGAGAGATCCTCCCAAGCATTTAATCTATCAACTTTAAGGGCTACATCTTTCCTAAGAGTGTTGATAGGGAGCTTGAACATCAAGCTGTGTTGACAGGAAACTTTCCATTACATGGCTGTTAGTATTGCAATGATAATTTGATTAGGACATCAGTCTTAAAGTGCATATTTGGCTTTGCTTTATCTAGAAATAGTTACATTTCCACCTATATTTGTGCCAAACACTAAATAAATATTTATGCAGAATGTCTCTGTTTTAAGGGTCCTTTAGTTGCTTAGACACCCAATTTTGGAAGAGACTTCAGTTACAAATTATAAAAATGAATGTGGTGGTACAGCATGATAACTGAGAGCTCTTCATATCAGTTCATGTTGGTGTCTGTCTCCTCTAGTTGGAAGCTGTGTGATCTGACAAGCTACTCAAACTCCCCAAATCTCTTTTTCCTTACCTGTAATGCAGGAATCAACAGAAGCAAGCTCTTCAGATGTTGGGAATAATAAATGAAAATGTCTATAATGGATTTTGAATAATGTTGGGTATATTTTACATGCTCATGTGTTCAGAGGAAACTAACCCATGAAATTCTTCCCAAGAAAGGGATTCCTAGCTAAGAAACCACTGAATAATATATTCCTATCCTTAGAGTTGTATAATAAACACTGGCTATCCATAGTTTTGCACCACAAAAGTCTGCTTAACTCTTTAAGATGTGTGCAATTCTGCCTGTGTCTATGGACGTAGAAATCAAAGCAAAACCTGAATTTGTAGTGTTTGATTGAGCTTACATTTTCAAAGACAGGTAGATGAATAAATATAAGTACAGCAATTCTATCTGTAAAGATGTATATTTTAAAAATCAGTAGTTTTAACATACTTATATATCTATGTAATCTATCATCAATCTATCCTCATCTTGCAACTTTGTTTTTCTTGGTATCTTTACACTCATGAATTTAGTGATTGTTACTCTACAAAAAGAACACTGTAGAAAGACATCACTTCCAGTGTTTCCTTTCTTATATCATTCTAGATATTGAATCTAATATCTTGACTTACATCAAAATGCCATTCCATTAATTGTCAGTCTGTCTATCAGCATTTCAAACACCTGGATTATTCTCAGTAGATACTGTATGACCCTTTTCCTTGCATGATATATCATGACTTCTTCTGCAACCAAACGGAATCATAGAGGTAGAATGAAACTATGGTCTTGGGCTTTTTTTCCTTCCATCGCAACTGTTGCAAATATTCAAGATCACAATTCATGCTATTAATTTCAGCTGATATTTTCAATGCTCTTAGCCCAGCACTTACATCCGACAGCTGTAAAGGCTTTCAGCCATAATAAATCTCTGCCTGACTTCCCAAAGCAAACAGTGTTGAGGAGAGTGATCTCTCCAATAACATTTTGTCAGCTCAAATCACCACCACAACATAAGTGATTCAGACAGTCTGAACTGACTCCAGGCCTCCCAACCTCCGGTCCTTATTTCCTATTTTCTTTTACTTCTGACCTGTTCTTAATATCCCCCAAAATTCTGAAAACACTGTGTTCGTTCCTCCGGACTGGCTGCATGCCCATGTAATGGCTTTTTCTTCTCTCTCTGAGAAGATTCTGTGTTGTGGCCTGCCTTGTCCGGTTCATCTGAAAACCAAGTTCATTCAGGTCTGCTAATTTGGGAAGAAACTGAGTAAACTGTAATGCTATAAAATTAACATTTTAGAAGTAAATCTCTGTTCTTGTAAAGTAAGTGAAACAAAGTGATTTTCCTTGATACGCTTGAAATTAATTCCAGAGACCGTGATGCCCACGCGGCGTCTCCCTCTCTATCATGCACATCATAAATAATGTGTTGAGTGCATTAATGAGCTTCCTTGGAGCTGAGTGCCATGAACAGAAGCTAGGTCAAGCCATGGGAGCCCAGCAGAGAAACGTAGACATGATCTAAAACTATGCTTTGCCGAGAGCACGTAATGTGACAATCAAGAGCACAGAGCCTTTGTGTCAGATCCCTCTTCAAATCCTAGCTCCGCCTCTGCCAGCTCTCCTGCCCCTGGTGCCTGGGCCTCTGTTGCCGTATCTATAGACTGAAGGTGTTGTTGCTGCCTAATTAAATAAAACAAAATGTTTTCTTATTATTGCTGCTAGCAGTGTTTCGATCCAGACTTTGCAATTGACTTGGGATAAAATGTTGTTACCCCAAAGCAACTGAAAAACTTACAATTTCCAAATAACTCAGCCATCTTAGGCCCTTTTTGCCACAGTTTCATTTAAATATAATTGGCATATAACATCGTATTAGTTTAAGGTGTACAACGTAATGATCTGATATACTATTGCAAAATTATTACCACAATAAGTTTAACATCTATTGCCTCACGGTTACAATATTTGTGTGTGTGTGTGTGTTTGTGTGCTGAGAACTTTTAAGATATACTCTCTTCCTAAAACTTTAATTTGAACCATTCTGACTAAAATGAGCATCCTTCATCCTCCCAGTTATAGGCTACTTAGGGAAACATATTTTGACACCATTGTTTTATTTAAATCAAACCACATGAGCATACCTGTTATTTTTATTGTTCCAAAACCAAAATCATTTTATTTTATGTATTAAATGCTAGTACGTTATAGACACTAATTTATTTATCAGATAAACAAACAAGCTAAGTATTAAGTATTATGAGCCAGCTGTCACACCCAGGTCCAGCCAATGGAAAAGTCTTAGAAAATTTTGTTACTTTTATTCAATATTGATTTTTAAAACAAAACTGAAATATCGCTTAAGGGTGTTGGTGATTTGGTGTAATTAAGAGCCTGGGTTCTTGAGCCCAGAATTAGGATTCAAATTCTCAATTCTGTCATTTACTCACTGTACTAATACACAAGTTATTTAATCCCTCTCAGCTTTAATTCTTTCAACTATACATTAGAGGTAATAAGAGTATATACATCACAGGATTTTTATAGCACTTAATGAGCTAATACACTTCTCGTAACAACACTTGGTACATAAAAATTGCTCTCAAAATGTCCGCACTATTTTTAGCAAAGGAAGATACTAAGTACTAACTGGTTTAATGAGTTTACCTAAGGCCACACAATTAGTTCATGATAGAGGCTGTACTGTGCTCAGAACTTAGCAGCCATACTGCATTCATTATTCAATAACAAATACATTGTTTACCGTGAGCGTCATGCTGGGGGTCGGAAAAGCAATGAGGAGTAAAACAAATATGCTTCTAGATGTTATAGTCTCATTGTGGAAAAATATAATTACATTAGCAAATGATATCAGATGTGTGGGTGCTAATGCTTGCACCCCACACAGGACAATGGGGCATCTAGGGGAAAAGCTACTCCAGCCTCAGAGAAGCTTCATGGAAAAAATGACCTCCAAGCAAAAAGTGAAAAAAAAAGTGAAAGGCTAAAGAATGGTCAGCGATAGGAAAAATGGCCAGCATCTTCAACAAGTCACTGTTTCAAATCTATCACTAGTTTTCACACCTAGAAGAAACATTAACAAGCATGTATTCTATGAAAAATGGCAAGCCCATGATAATTATATAAACTCAGTATTTTTAATACAATGATGACAAAACACATGACCTAAAGTTCTGTGCTCTCCTTTTTCTTTTTTTCTTTTTTTTAAAGGATTAATGACTGTTTACAGATTCTAAGCAATGCCTTTTCAGACTGCAAAGTGTGATTAATAACCCTGGAAAGTTAAATGTTTGATTACATGGGGAAAAAAGAAAGTTGCTACTGTTGGTACAAATGGATTTGGAGTATATGAGAAAGAACCTTGAAAAGAATTAAAAACATACATTATTGCTCTTTGGGCTCTGGTTGTTGAAAATATACTCCAACCCTTTTTGTTTATTAGTTTGTTTAGAGAACTATTTTTTTTTTCTTCAAATAGTTGAGAGTAACTATCAATTTATTTTGCTTTTGGACACCTCCATTTTATTGGAGCTTTAAAAGTGTAAGCTTGAGAGAGAGTGAAAGAGAGGCAGAGAGATGGCACTGGCCACCAGGAGAAATCTACAATGCTGAGCAGAGCGATGCAGTAACAGTTTGCTGATAGAGCGATGGGGACTCATCTTTCAGTGACCACAGCAGCACCCTTTTAACTTCGGAATCCTATTCTTGTGGACCCACAGCCCATCAGACAAGACAATAATGCTGTTAAAGATATCTCTGTTGGTTTTTCACAGAGAGTTGAGAGTAACAGTAGAATTTTCATCACATTCCTCTTTTGCAAATACAGTAGGTAACCAGATAATTGAATCTGGTTTCCTCATTGCCTGTATGTCAGTGTATACCAGTTCAATGCTTCTTTTCTTCCCAAAATTCATATGTCATTTACAGAATGTAATGTTGTTCTATGATAATTAAAAACAGTTATTAAGTTTATGCCAAGTTAAAAAAAGAATAACGAGACCGCCCAAGATGATTAAATAGGGAATAGGGGATAAAATCTTTGCCCCGAGCAATAGTTGGTTCATAGCATGCCACTGATGTTTTAGACTCCAGCCCACTTCCCAAAATTCTTATTAAATTTACTTTATCCATTTCGTAAACCCAAAGTCAGACATTAAATTATATCTAAAGAAAAAGTCAAACATTTATAACTTTATAACAAATTAACTACTCTATATCTCAAAGAGTTTTAACAAATTAACTACTCTATATCTCAAAGAGTTTAGCAATAACATGCTTCTAACATAAAGTATATGCTATGAGATGTTTTAACCTGTTCATATTTTATTCCTTTGTTTACTGAAAAAAAAAAACAACAGTAATAAAAGAGTTAATACTTATATAGCTCTTATTGCATACCAGACACTGTTCTAAGTAAGCACTTTGCATATAACAGCATAATTACATGCAAAAGGCTTAGAACATTATCCAATGAAGTGGGTACTATTTTTAATCTCCACTTTATGTGAGAAAACTGAGGCACAAAAAATATTAGATAAGTTGCCCTTTAATATAATCTGCAGTGAGACCATAAGCTGCTAATGGACCACCTAATATGCCAATAAATTCTGTACAAGAATTAGCCTGGGTTTGAATCCATTATGGGGCTCATGGTTTTGAGGACACAGTGAAACAGCGACAATATGTTATTTGAGTGTGGCTTATACACATAAGCTCACCTCCTTCAGCTTTGCTCATACGTCGTCTCCCCAGGGCAGGCATTCCTGCCATCTTTAAAATGACAACCACCCCCTTCCCAGCATGCCTGGTCCTCTTCTCATATTTTTTTTTTGTTGAAATCTTTTACTGTATAACTGCTAGATGTGCCTTCTTACATTTTTAAAAATCGCGTGCCTCTTTTCACTAGAATACAAATCCCATGAGGGCAGTATTCTTTCGCCTATGGCTTGCACAGTGCCTAGATGAATGGTAGAGGCTCCAAAATTATTAGAGGAATACATAAACGAATGAGTATGTTGGCAATCTTTCTTAACCCTATAAATATTATGGTGATTATTTACATATTGTATTTTTTTGTATGTGACTAGCAATTTGCCTCAATTTAGTCAGGTTTTCATTATTTAATACTAAAAGATTATTTTTCTTTAATGAGTGTTCCTTATATAAGTTCAGAGCTTCGAATTAGAGTTTGGTTTATTTTAGTCACTGGAAGAAGTTAGACTGTTGAAATGTTGTTTCTTGAGCCTCTGGGGACCTTTTCTGCCAATCGCCTGCCAGGATCATGCTCCCCCTGTCAGTTTTAACATGTCACCCCTACTAATAATAAGGGAAAAGAGGAGAAAAAGAAAAGACTGTCGATCTGTGCCCAATCACCCTTTGTCTTGTGGTATAGATATAAATAGCTGGTTCTTTATTTAGATTTATACCTACATCTAAGCAGTTTTTTTTTTTTTTTTTTTTTTTTTAGTAATCAAACTACAGCCTAGTGGTGATGTCCCACGGTCAAACAGGTCTTGTGATGCTGCAAGGCTGAAGGTCCTGTGAGCAATATCCTGCTGGCTACTTAAGCAAACAGGGTGCGTCACATGCCTTAAGAAAATCAGCTTTGACAAGTGCGTGCATTGTTTTGCTCAGGGCAAAGAGAGAAAGTGAGAATAAGAGCAGAAGTGAGCACTGGAGAGAATGTCTCTGAGCCACCTTCCATGAAGGAGTCAATTTGACAGCTGTGCAGGTGGCCAAAACAACAGAGCAAGGCAATATGCTCAATAAGTATTTAACATTTTTGGTCAAATGTTTCTGAAAAATACCACCTAAATTGTTACTTGTTCTCCTACTCACCTGTTCATCTAAGAATTTTCATTTTTTTCCTGTTTTTCAGCAATTGATCTTTATTTTTCTACAGATCTGCCTGTGAGGTTGTGTTCACAGCTCAAAGACATTTTTTTCCTGGAAGATCTCTGCCTCTCGTTGGACTTTTCTAGCTCAAAATAGGGAGCGCTCCTGAACAGCCCAGAGCTCAGACAGCGGCTGCACTCCTCAGAGTCCCAGACGGTTCCTGGACATAGTGTGCACCAGCCTGCAGGGGCGACCGAGGGATCAAACACGGACTGTTAAAAAAATGCAACGTGAGTTCTTATTAAAGTCCATTTCTTCATCTCCTTCCTACTGGAGGGAGGGAAGGGAAGACAGAAAGGGGGAAGGGGGAGAGGGGAGGGGAGGGGAGGCACTACTGCTGAGGTGGTAGAGGTGATCAAAGGTCAAATACAGCCTTGGGGGAAAAGTGCTCTATGAATTTGTCCTCTACCATGACAGGCGATCTTTTTTTTCTTTTTTCTTTTTTCTCCACCGTGATTTCAGTGTATCACTGCACTTCCTAGCCCACATCTCCTAGATGGAAAACTCAGTCATCCTCGACTCCTGTATCTCCATCCTTAGGCATTTTGTCTCTGAGACCTGTTCTATGCTTTGTCTCTAATATTAATCCAGATTTATGACTTCCATTTTTTCTTTTTTTGCTCCTTCCAACATTTTTGTTCAAAAAAATGTGAATAGCCTGCCAAAGAAATGTACAGCGTCTCCACTTCCTAGAGTCTCCTCTTACTCTCTCCTCTTATGCGAGTCTTAGTAACATTCAGTTCCTGTCTTTTCTGGTCATGGCAGGGAAATGTAGCCTCCCCTTCTTGGTTTGGCTGGTCACACCTTTTAGTTCACAGTTACTTTCGATAAGGCCCCAGTTGATAACTTTTGTGAATTGCTCTCAAGATTTTTCACGTATGTAAGTTCTCTTCTGAAGGACATTGTGAGCTTCTAAGGAGGCAAAAAAAAATACATCTTTTTTGTGTGTCCCTCAAAATGCCTCATACAGCTTGGGGCATGGAGGGAGTACTTTGTAGATGTTTTTTGAATAGTCTTGACTGTATATGTAAATATCGTAAGAGGTATGTTATCCCTTAATCTTCATGTCTATATTTTCATATTTAAAAACCATATTTTGAAATCATTTATATCATATTTACTTCTGTAGACCTAGTTCAAGTTTCATCTCACCATTTGTGAAGACCACTAGCAAACACTATTCTAATTCATACCAAATCCATTCTATATTAACTAGAAGGACCTCATACTCTCTAAATGTTCAGTTCAATGGAGTTTATTTTTAAATTAGTGTAGATTTTCTCATTATTGTCTGATCTTCGAAGCCTAAATTTTTCTTAAATTTAAACATATTTAGTCATTTATCTTTCTCTTTTTTAATGTAACTCCCTCTTTTTCCTTCCTCCATGTTTTTCCTTTCTTCCCATTTTGATTTTTAAATTTTTACTTATTCTTCTCTTCCACCCCAAAGTCTTTTTTATTTCTTCAAAGCACCATGTAATTTCATTTTCCCCAAGTGATACTACATGTAAATTTTCCCCCCACTTGAATTAATTTATGGATTCATAATAGCTTTCTCCCAAACAGGTTTACTCAGTTTAATTCTGAAGATTATCTAGAGGGCTAACAATCTCTTTAGGATTTGGGGAAAATACTAACAAAGTAGACATTTCTGTGGAGAAAGTGTTATATAAATTTGTAATGACTAGAAAAGATCACTTTAAAATATATGTGTTAAAGATTTACCTATTTGACAAATATGGATTAAATACCCCAAACTGGCATTTTGATGTACAATAGAAACATCTGATAAATATCCAGTGGGATGGCACTCAAGTAAAAATATTTCTTCAATATTAATTTTGAAAATAATTAATTTGTAGACTTTCAATAAGCAGTTCTTAAGCCTTTTACCCTCACATTTTTCTTCAATATTCTGTACTTACTTTTTACCTTTAACTGTGAATCAAAAACACATAAGATTAAGTTTATCATTTTTAAGGGTACAGTTCAGTAGTGTTAATTATATTAACATTGCTGTGCAACAGGAATCTAGAACTTCTTTTCATCTTACAAAACTGAAACTCTACGACCACTGAATGACTCTCCGTTTCTCCCTCCTCCTACCCCCAGGCAACCATCATTCTATTTTTCATTTCTATGAATTTGACTACTTTAGGTGACACATATAAATGGGATCATACAATATTTGTCCCTTTGTGACTGGCTTCTTTCCCTTAGCATAATGTCCTCGAAGTTCATCCCTGTTGTAGCCTGTGACAGGATGTCTTTTTTTTTTTTTTAAAGGCTGAGTGATACTCCATGTGTACACTGGCCACATGTTGTTTATCCATTCATCTGCTGATGGCCATTTGCATTGCACCCATTGTGGGTATTGTTACTACTATTGTGATTAAAATGATGTGCAAACATCTCTTCAAATTCCTGCTTCAAGTCTTTTGGGTATATGTATACACGCAGAAGAGAGGTTGCTGGATTATATGGTTACTTTATTTCTGATTTTTTGAGAAACTCCATACTGTTTTTCATAGCAGTCGAACCACTTCACAATCGTACTAACAGTGTGCAAGAGTTCCACATCCTCGCCAACCCTAGTTATTCTGTTTTGTGAGGTCATGTTGTTTTTTGATTTCAGTCATCCTTATGGATGTGACATGATGCCTCATCATCGTGGTTTGATTTACATTTCTCTAACGATTCATGACATTGAACGTCTTTTCATATATTTTTTTTGTCCACTTGTATATCTTCTTTGCAGGAATGTCTATTCAAGTTTTTTGCCCAAGTTTTATCAGGGTTTTTTTTTTATGTTATTGAGATTTAGGAGTTATTTATATATCTGGATGTTAATCCCATATCAGAAATATGATTTACAAATATTTTATCCATAGGTAGGTCACCTTTTCACTCTATAAATTTTTTCCTGTGATGAGGGGAAGATTTTGAGTCTGATGTCTTCCCATTTATCTCCTCTCATTTTTGTTTTCCGTGTTTCTACTGTCAGACCCCCCAATTATTACCAAATCCAATACCATAAAGCTTTTTCCTGATGTTTTCTTCCATAGTTTTATAGTTTTAGATCTTACATTGAAGTTTTTAATTCATTTTGATTTAATTTTTGTATATGGTAGAAGGTCCAATTTCATTCTTCAGCATGTGGATATCCAGTTTCCCAGTATCATTTGTTGAAAAGACTGTCCTTTTCTCATTGTGTACACTTGACATCGTTGTGGAAGATCAGCTGATCATATATTCATAAGTTTATCTCTAGACTCTGTTCTGTTTCACTAGTCTTTGCTTCTGTCTTTCTGCCTGTAACACACTGTCTTAGTTACTATGGCTTTTTCATATATTTTGAAATTGGGAATTGTGAGGCCTCCAGCTTTGTTCTTCTCTCTAAAGATTGTTTTCAATAGTCAGGTTCCTTGAGAGTTCACATGAATTTTAAGATTTTTTTTCCTTTTTTTCTGCAAAAAAAAAAAAATGCTGTGGGATTTTGGTAGAGATTGCAGTGAATCTGTAGATCGCTTGGGTAGTAGGAACATTTTAACAATATTAAGTCTTCAATCATGAACACAGAATGTCTTTCCATTTATTTCCGTCCTCTGCATTTTCAGCAATGTTTTATAGTTTTCATGTACAAGTCTTTCATCTCCTTGGTTAATTTCATCACTAGGTATTTTATCCTTTTTGATGCTTTTTAAAATAATTTCCTTTTTGCATTAGGTAACTGATTTGGCATGTTGATTTTGTATACTGCAACTTTCCTGAATTTGTTTATTATTCTAACAGTTTTTTTTTCCTGGAATTTTGAGGGTTTTCTACATTTAAGAATCATATCATCTGTAAATAGAGATGATTTTATTTCTTCCTTTCCAATTTGGTTGCCTTTTTTTCTTGCCCATTGCTGTGTGGGAATTTTAGTACTAGTTAAATAGAAGAGACGAGAGTGGGTGTTCTTGTCTTGTTCCCGACATTAAAGTTAAAGCTTTCAGTCTTTCACCAGTGAGTATGATGTTACCTGTGGGATTTTCACATATGGCTTTTATTATTTGAGGTCCTTTCCATCTATTCCTAGTTTTGTTGCATGTTTTTATTATGAAAAGGTGTTGAATTTTGTCAAATGCGGGGGGTGTATCTATTGAGATGATCATGTGATGTGTTACGTTGATAGATTTTCGCACTGATATTCATCAGCGGTTTTGGCCTGTCGTTTAATTTTTTTTTGCAGGGCCTTTGTCTGATGTTGGTACAAAAGTTCTAACAGTAAAGTACATATTCTTAACCACTATGCTAATAATTTCAAGAACTCAAAATATATACACATTGCTAATAAGTCATAAATATTAAAAGATAGTAGTTTGTTGACCATTCAGAGATTCTCCATAGCTTACCATAACAGAGAAGGGCACAGGATTGGGACCGTGTGCCTTGCAGTCAGCCTGCCATTTCTCAGCTTTCCAACATTGAGAAATGTGCTCATCTTTGGAAAAGTGGGATAAATATGCCTACCTATGAGGATTGTTATAGGCAATAGAGGTAACATATATCAAAAAGTGATCTTTATTACTTACAAAGAGATAGATGCTATTCAAATGCATTAGACTTGTTATGTCATTTAAGCCATACAGCATCACTAGGAGGTAGGTGTTATTATCATCTCTGTTTCAGAGAAGAGGGAATTGTAGCTTGAGGCATTAAATCACTTGCCTGTGCTCACACAGCTATTACACATTAGTGCAGTTCACTCCGATTTTTAAGTACTATGCGGTAGTGCTTCCATGTCAAGTGTTTATCTTAATATATGGTTAATCATTCTTCTCTTCTCTTCTTTTCCTTCATATTCAGTATTTAGTGAGCATCTAATATTCCAGGTTCTGGGTAGGCTTTCCACAACAATCGTATTATTTAAATCTCATGTCAGTCATGGAAAAACTCCAAGTCGAGGCCTCATTCTCTTATTCCACAGTTGTTTCGTGTGTACTAAGCATTCAAAATCAGTCAAAATAGAGTCCACTCTTTTAAAACTCCCTGAAAATGTTTCTTTGTAGTGTACTTGTAAGTTCTAATACCCAAAGTGGTATCTTTTTAAGTCGAGGATGCATTCGCTTATTCCACAGTTAAAGTTAACATTGAGAAAAGCAGAGAAAATACTATATTAGTGAAATGTTTTAAAACTATGGCCTTAGAAAGACCACACTGCAATGAATAGTCATAGAATTTCAACTTTTTCTCATCAAATTTTCTTGGAGCAGACAAACCTGATTATTGTCCCATGCAGAATAAGTCCACCTATAAGAAGAAATTATGTTGCATGGTAAGATTACTACGAAACAGAGATTCACAAATCTCTGGGAGTCACCGGCTTAACCGCGTCTCTCCAAGGAAGGTGTTACCTTGTGTGCTAAACACACGTCCACGTTTACAGAGTGATTCACGAGTGCATCACCCGGTGCTCGCTTCAAAGCCAGGCGCATCTGTGAATCCCTGGCAAAGACGAGGGTGTGGCTCTGGTATTGTAAGACAGCATCAAGAGCGAAGAGGATTAACGAAAAAGGGAGAGACAGCCAGAATCATCAAAGTACCTGCAGCAGATCTTATCTTTTCTGATGAAACTTTCCAGCCTTTGGGCGCCCAGAATATACAAGCCGAGGTTTAAAGAGCAATGAGGTTTGGCGCAAGACAAAACAAGACAAACAAAAGTCCACAAACATTCTAAATTCATCAGAAGATGAGACTTGCTACAAAGCTTCAGCATGAGAAACAGCCAATAGTCAATAGAAACCTTGAAAGTGAAAGTGGTTTTCCTTTTAAGTTTTGCAAACTGTGTGAGGTGATGACAGCTTCCTGCGGATTGGCCTGTAGCTGATCAGGTTTCAGCAGCTCCTTCAGCTCCAACGCCAAGTTCTCAGCCTCTGTAACAGCCCAGGGCTCTGTCAGACAAGACCCCATATGGCAAGTTTTACTGTAGGAAAGAACCCTACCTCCCTCCGCCTCCCCACTGACTCTTCAGGCCACCAGGGTCGGCATCTCTCATGTGCCCCTAACTCTGGATTTATTTTAAGCTTTCACAACTGCAAGCCAGCATTTTCATTATAAATGCAAAGGTGCACGAAGACTTATGGTCCACAATAATAAAATGTAAAATCACCTGGCGGTAGCAAGTCTCTAAATGACAACTTTCAACATGGTGATACCACAAGCTTTGACATTTTTGTGTTATAACTTAATTTATTCAGAGAAATCACAAACCTGAGTGGCTGGAAAGGTTAACATTCCTCAGTATTTCTCTCGTATCGTATTTCTTTCATATGATAATTAACAAAAACATATTTGGGGGAGAAGATACTAGAGATTCAATTTTATTTCACGCAATGCATGATTTCTCCCCAGGTGGAAATAAAGTGTGTGCATGTGTGTGTGTGTGTGTGTGTGTGTGTGTGTGTGTTGTGTGTGTGTGTGTGTGAGAGAGAGAGAGAGACAGAGAGAGACAGAGAGAGAGAGAGAGAGGAATGTCTGAGAAAATGTACTTTACATGTCTGAGTTATGTCTTTCAAGACTCATACAGAGTCAACGCACTATTTAAAAGCAGAGACCACCATCACCATCACCATCTCAGGACAAAGGACCAGAACAGTCACAATTATTTCATATTGCCAGGGAAGCCTTCCTTGGAAAGAAATTACCACTCACAGGCAAAAGAGTCCCTGCATCTCAGAGCAAGTCCTCTGAGAGCCTCAGTCTCTCCTGCTGAAACCTCATCTTCCACTTCTGCCTTGGGGTCACTTCCAAACAGCAGGGCCCCAGACAAGCTACCTTACAGGGAGCCATACCCAAGGCCATGGGGATGGAGTTTCACTATCAGCTCAAAGCCTTTCACCTTGGAGACGTCACCGTGAGTCAGGACCTGGCGGTAACATGATCATTTGTTGCTTTAGAATGTTAATCGCTCCTCTGAGTTATCTAGTTATTTAAAAAATAAAATAAGGACCATATTAAGATAAATTAACCCGTCTTTCCTAGGCCATGTCAAGAGTGAAAAACATTATTCGATTACGGAATACATTGCTAATTCTCTTCTGACAGTTCAGGGTTCATGTGTAGGGTTGAATTCAGTAAACACGTTTTGTTGAATTTACCCTAAATTCTGGTTTGTGACCGACTCCCATTTGTGAACTTGTGTCCGTCGTGCAGAGGTTGCCTGAGCTGTCTGAGCGTCACCATTATTTTCACACACATGAAGAGGGAAGCCTCGGGTGGTTTGAAATCAGCCATACAGTGTCACCACTGCAGCCGGTGAGAATGAGGGACCTCAGGCGGCTGTGCCTGTTTGCTGATTCGATCGCACTCACTGGCCCTGCTCGGTCCTCTGGGCTGGCCTGACACAAAGAGCAAAGAACAACAGCATTAATCCCCAGGATGTGGAAGGGAGGTGGGGTGTGGAGCTCTCTTTATCTTCAGACCTTTGCAAAGAGAGCCGTCGAGACCATGTGGCGCTAGTCAGCAGGACAAGCTGCTGCTGTTATTCCCCACAATCAGAGTTTACCTCAGAACACTGTGGGCTCTTTTGTCTGGTTCCTTTAAAAGTGAGAACTAATTCCCTTTCTATGGCAACTGTGAGCAGAAAAGGGCTGAGAAAGGAACGGTGAACTGGTCAGAAGAAGAAAGTAACTTATTGTCAACCAGAAAAGCTTTGCCCACGAGGCAACTTTTTCTCCTGACACTAAAGAAAGAACCCTCATTCTACTGCCAGAGTGGAGCTTGTGGATCAAGCATTCCTGATTCAGGCTGAGATTCAGGCCCCTGGTTTGGGAAGAGTAAGTTGTGGTGACTGTGCCGTGTCCATCACGGTGCTCGCCAGTCGGACCTGTATTCCCATTTTGGAGAAATTAGATGTTTCCTCAATGGGAAATATATTCATTAATACAATCGGGGCATGTGCTCTTAACCACTAAGTAGCTTAAAAATTAAAAAACTCGGGTTTACTTCATAAATAGCAAGACTAAATGAGCAATTTAGCAGTTTCTAAATAAAAGAATCAACTACAGCATGTAGGTTAAATATGGTTTTGAAAACATTTCCTTTAAACTTACAGTGTAGACTAGTTTAATCATATTTTATTTTTTTCCCTCATGAAATCTATAGCAATAAAGTGTCCAAGAAGTGTCAGAATATACAACGTCATGTCCTGGCCTTCAAATGTTTTACCAAAGACCTGATAAACGATGTGGTCGTTCCTTGCTCTCTGGCTTTTGTGTTATACTGAAAGCCATTTTCTACTAGATAGTTGCCTATTTGAATACTGACATATAGACATTATTACCAGACGGATTAACTCTCAACACCACCACACACATCTACCTCACTCCAAGTGGTTGTATAAGTGATGTTCAACATTTTTATTGTTACTAAGTTGTAAGCCTCCAAATCTTTTGATTTACCCCACCGGAAACAAGCCATAGTCCTATATAGTTGAAAAGTCAACGATAGTCCAACAAAGCAATGGGATGAGACTGCACTATCTTTTAAAATTTTTTTCATTGTTCTTTTCATCCT